>JAXCGZ010013385.1:22500-30000 GCA_037179515.1 Halocaridina rubra | reverse complement strand
TTGCTCTCTCTCATTTTCTTCTCACCAGCTTTTCATAATATTCTCTCTATTTTCTTAATACACTCTTCACTTTTCAGCCCATTTCCATCTGTATCTGTTTAGCCATGCAGTGCGAGTGAATTCCCCCTCTCGTGTGTCCACCTTCTCATATAGATCTTTGTAAGCCTTTTCCACATCTCTATTCGCCTTGCTCTGTATCTTCTTATGCTCCTGTCTATTTTTTTTTTATGTCTCTTGCATCTCAATTCTTTTTTGCAAATCTTTTTCTTCTTATGCTTTCCTGGATTTCTTCACTTCGCCACCAAGTATCCTTATCTTTATTCTTGCTAGAAGTTGCACCCAGAAATTTTCTATTTGCCCACCCAGTGTCTATTCCATCTCCTCACTGAATTTTATGCATTATTCTTCCTTCCTCAACTTACTCCATCTGATCTTTGTTCAAACCTTACTCTCTTGCTTTTCATCATCTCCAAGGTCATCCTACACACAGCCATCAGGGGTCTTTGGCTACACTCTCCCCTACTACCACCGTACAGTCTCCAGGCTCATTTAGGGTGAATCTCCTGCACAGTATGTAGTTTATATGTGTGCTCCTTCCAACACTTTAAACATCAACATGTTCTCCTGCCTCTACTTAAAATGTGCATTCACCACAACCATTTCAGTATTTATGTCATAATCCTCTATACCTACACCTCACCTCCTAGTCACCTTTGTTCTCTTCACCAGCATGCCTTTCAAATCTGCTCCAATCACCAATCTTCCATCCCTAGGTACAATCTCTGCTACTTCATTTACCTCACTATAGAAAGCTTCTTCCTCCTGTATCTCACACCTTGCTTGTGATGCATATGTATTATGACATTAGCCCTTCAATTTCCACCTTCATATTCATCACTCTGTCAGACATCAATTTCATCTTTATACACTGTTAATGCAATCTTCCTTCAGGTTTACCTTTACACAATTTCTCCTCCCATCCACATGAGTGTAGAACTTTTAAAGACCAGTTCTATGCAGGTTTCCCAGGTCGTGCCATAAATGGCATTTTTCGCCAGAAAATTATTGTTATCCAAAAACATGCCCTTTTTAGTGGCACAAAATTATTGATGACATAAAAATGCCGTATTCTGTAGCCACTTTGCTAATTTTTGCCAGAAATTGCCGGTGATATCAGGATTTATCTTCAGGGAATTGAAAATTAGAATTAGAAATAAAAAATTATCTTGTGCCATTATTTACGTTCTTATATTGCTGCATAGATATAAGTACTTGACAGTTTGACAGAGCGTCAACTGTTGGTGGAGCAGCATGTGACATGTCCTCTATGGTGTACCTGTACACTTCTTTGGCATCAAATCTTATTTTGATAAATACAGTGTTCTACTAAGCAATATTTTATGGTTAGGTACCAAGGGTGACTTTAACTTATGTGGAATCCATAAATCTGTGTACAGACTTATCTCTCATTCATCATGAGCAAATTTGCTTAGTGGTTTAAATTTAGTTCTGAGAGGAGTGACTATATGATAAACTGTCTCATATAATGAATCCTAAATTTGTTGAACTGCATCCCTCTAAATTTCTTATGCCATTAGAGACTAGTTGGTCTGTGACTGGGAAAGTTGTTTCTTCAGTTATCACTCAATGGGTTTAGCTCACAGGTTATTTTAGGTCCATTACGTACGCCAAAAATTACAGCTGCAAAATACTATTTAAAATGCTAAATGACATATACAATTATCTGTATTAGGTATTTGACTCACCACCGATGACTGAATTTGAGCATATAAAAGCTTTTCTTCCAGCATGCAAATGCTCATCAGCGTAATATGTCGAAAGACAATGACTTTTAAAATTCATCATGGAGTAGAATATGTAAAGATGAATTTAAAAGACTGTATGAACAGCTTGAAGACACATCAAAGACCTTTGACAGACATCCATTTTGGAACTAATATTTGCAAAGAACTCTCAGAAGCAAAATATTCAAGTGAGCAGGTACTTAAAGTATAGATGGCTAAATTTTTTAATGCTGCAGTAAATGAAGTGATTAAGAGGCTGCCAGTGATATTTAAGTTTCTTGCTATATCGCCAGCATTTCATCTACACATTCTTCTCTTCCAGAATACAAGTGTTAAGTTTCATGAACAGAACCTGGAAGAATATGCCCCTATAGACATAAATGTAGATGACTTAGAAAAGGAGTACATTAATATAAGATTGTGACTGAACAAGTGCAGGGACTAAAACTGACCTAAATAATCAGATTTCTAGCAAAATTGGTGTTCACTAACTCTTGTTTACTTATAGCAAATGCATTTGTTGAAAGATCCTCCATTCAGGCTGCCTAAGTTAAGACGAAAATAAGATAGAAAATGTGAAGCACGCTTTTTAAAAAGCATCTTGATGATTAGATCATATTTAATGTTAAATAATGTCTTTTTGCAAAGATATTCCTATGCCAGAGTAGATGCTGAGAAATTTCAATAATAGTATGTATGATCATGAGAATCAACGTGAGGAATGGGATAACAATGAACCTGAAGAAACACTCCAAATATTGACTGGATGTTTTGAGAAATTGGTGTCTAGGTCACCATCTGTACTGAAAAAAATAAGAGAGGAAAATTTAAGGTTAATATTCTGTTCTATTTTCATGTTTATAAATTACAAAAAAGGCTATCTATCACCTTTTTCTGTTTTATCGAATTAAGTATGCCAAATATATGGTTCATTTCAGTTTTCTATTTTAATTTTGTAATGTCCATGAGGGTTGCTGTTTTTCAAAATTAATTTTCTAGAAAATCCCGTAAATTATACTCATAGTTGTGCGACACGTGACAACCCTGCTCCAATGCTCCAAGCACTGCTTACCTTCTTTTTGTCTATTGAACACAGTGTATCTACACTTCATTTTTCCATCATATCGGCCAGTCCACACTCCCTCCTCCGCCATAGTACCAATATTCAGAGTGCCAACACTTACCTCCATATACCCTACCCTCTTCCTCTCCCACTACATCCAAATATGCGTCCCACCCCTTGTTTTCTTTCGCCTCCTTTGGTCAGCAGTAGTCAAATTTCCTCTGACACCCACATGACCAGCACTGCAGGCAGTCGTTGGTGATTTAGGC
This sequence comes from Halocaridina rubra, assembly GCA_037179515.1. Lineage (NCBI taxonomy): Eukaryota > Metazoa > Arthropoda > Malacostraca > Decapoda > Atyidae > Halocaridina > Halocaridina rubra. The sequence continues at coordinate 26,863 of JAXCGZ010013385.1, read as the reverse complement.
CTCCAACTATTTGGAATAATATCCTGAAGATATCTCTACATGATTGTTTTGTATAGGGCTTGCGCTTGATAGAATTCCAAATATGGAGACACATTTTATTGGCATTGCTCTGCAGTAAAGTGTATGTTTACAATAACACAAATTCGTACTCCCCAATAACGCAAGCACCTTTAAATACACACATACACACACGCCCGCGCGCGCACACACACACACACACACACACACACACACACACACACACACACACACACACACACGCACACACACACACACATACACAGATATATATATATATATATATATATATATATATATATATATATATATATATATATATATATATATATATATGTATGTATGTATGCATGTGCTTATATATGCATGCATGCATGGATGCATGTATGTATGTATGTTTTAAGGAAACTCATTTCTGAAGCAAAATACGTTAAAATGTTGCATCATTATTTTCTTTTAATTCATAATTTATATTGATAGCGCTCTTAAAAGCCGATGACTTTGTTATGCATCTCTTTATCAAACATATTTTGAAGAAATCGAATCACTGAAAAAAAAAAAGTGATTAAGAATACCCACTTCCAGAGAGGATGAAATATCCTTTCCCAAGATGAAGGTTGTCCTTAGAATGATAGCATACAAGACTCAATGGAGTTCATAGCTGATGATCATTCCTGGCGAAGAGGCCTGTACCTAAATGGAAAAAGTTATTCTATTTAGACTCTTCAAAGGAAATTTTTTGAAGCAATGAGTCTTGGAACCTTGTATTCTATCGTCATTCCTCGCTGATACGTATGTCATGTGTTCATATTTCCTTGTTATTTACACACACATATATATATATATATATATATATATATATATATATATATATATATATATATATATATATATATATATATATATATATATATATATATATAATATGTATAGATATATATATATATATTTGGCTATGTAACATCAGGATTGGCAAATGGATTTCGCTACGATATTTTAGCGAGTGTTTTAGTTTATTTTATTTTATTTCTATTTTCATTGCCCAGTGAAGCGCTCTCGTCGATCAAAGGCCAAAAGCCAATGACAGGTCGTATATTGCCTGCTACATTTCTACAATAAAGCAATCCAGTATTCCAGTCTGACTTTAGGTATTCATTGTTCTCGAATGGACAGCATTCGTGTCTTGTTCAGTTATGCATTTATACGCGAATGGAAAATATTCACGATTTCTACAGGTATTCATTAATACGCGAACAGACAGTATATATGTCTCGCTCTGCTATTCATTGATATGTGAAAATGGTTTATTTAGGTGTCCGCTTAAATCTGTTCATATTTATTTACATACGAAAGGAGAGTATTCTTGGCTTGTTCAAGAATTCTTAAGTACAGGGATGCAGCTCTGTTTAATATCTCATTTATATTCGAATATATATATATATATATATATATATATATATATATATATATATATATATATATATATATATATATATATATATATATATATATATATATATATATATATATTATTGCTTTGCTCAAGTATGTATTCATACTCGATTGAACAATTTATATGAATTATTCATTCTTTTATTTATTCTCTAATTGACAGTATTCAGATATTACTTTCTACTCCTGTTGGCAAAATTTAGGGCTTTTTAGTTATTCATTTTTTTCTTGAATGGGAAATATTTTGAATGTTTGTTCATATCTATATTTGTGCTTGAATGACCTTAATAGGTGTTCACTGATAATCGGATGGAGAATATTTGCGGTTTGTCATAGTCATTATACACAAATTGAAAATAATAATGACGATATTCAAAGCCTACGTAGGTAACCATATATATTCGCATGGACAATATTCATGTTTTTTTTTTCTGGAAATTGTTTCTACCAGAATGAACAATAATCTTGGATAATTCAGGGGTTTAATTAAATTAGAAGTTGGCCTATTGAGGTGTTCGTCACACAGGTACTGTGTGGAGATTTGTAACTCGCGGACTGGTTGGTACAGTGACTGCCTTTCCTTCCTTCCACTTAAAGACTCTAGAATTCTCATTTTGCTTCTGTCTTCCCTAACACTTTTCACTTTTGCATCCTTGTTTCATATATATATATATATATATATATATATATATATATATATATATATATATATATATATATATATATATATATATATATATATATATATATATATATATATATATATATATATATATATGCACACAAACAATTCATATAGTATTATGCAATAATTACTGCATTTTAATCTATTCTCCTGCGAGAACTTTTGCGTATGATTGATACTTCAGAGTATAAACTGTTCAAACGAGTTTTGAAACTTTCCTGAATCTAGCAGAGTGATTATAACTGTGACAAAAAAAAAACTGAGGTACTTGAGCACCATGCTGCTTTTGCCCGCCTTACCTCTTCTCTCAGTTATTTCCTGGCAAGGAAAACTTCTTGAAAGAGGGAGTAATTCTCTCCTATCCCTGTTAGGTGCTTTCTAGGTGTCGTGGTAACTATAGAGGGAAATTCTTTCTTACCCATTTACAGGGATATCCTTTTTGCTTCCCTAGATCCCGCAGACAACGCATGATAAGTACTTTCACTCCAACACCAGGTGCATCCGTTTGTGTCACTTTCAACAAGTAAAAAAAAATAAAATAAAGAATATATATATATATATATATATATATATATATATATATATATATATATATATATATATATATATATATATATATATATATATATATATATATATATATATATATATATATATATATATATATATATATATATCCTTTTGCCATTCACAAGGAAATCCCCTTTTGTAGCCCCATCCGAGTCGTTTGGCAAATATTTTGAAGTTGATCAATGCCACCAATGAGAGCATGCATCCTTTTACAACGCCTCCTATGACATGCAAGGAACACTAGAACTGAATTTTCTCTCACCCCTTCTTTAGTGTCACCTCCTTCGGCGTGTAGGTCATGCCATGTGTGTATTATTTGCTTCTCATCCTACCAGGAATATTCATGAAGTCGCCTTTTATGGCATGCAGGGAATATCGCTTACAATAGGTTCTTACGACTTACAAGGAAAAAGGGAGTAACCTTGTTTTCTCTACACCACCAGAGATGCCCCTTTAAGTCAACTTTTACGACTCATAGGGATTATGAATGTGAACTTATTTCTCATCCAACTATTGGTGTGTTTCTCTCAATCACCAGCAGCAAATCGCATATAGCAACTGAGGGGGAATTCTTTCTCATCTAGCACTTTGATACATCGTTTTAAGTGTCATCTACTTCTCGTAGGGAAGAAGATTTGAATACCATCACTACTGCATCAGTGTAAGGAATAGAACAACAATTCGTCCTTCCAATGACCTCAAGTAGTCACCTCTTATGACACATAGGGAATAGGAGTGTAGAACAAGATCCTAAAGATTCTTTATTCGGGAATTTGACTCTTGACTTCTTTGACATTACAACGAACAGGTATTGTGTTTTAGTTCGTCTTTACATTAAAACTTGAAAATATACAGTAAATCATTATTACATTTTATTGCATATACAATATATGATAATCATTCCCTTGTGGATAGGAAATTATAAATATGAAGAAGTGAAGTGTGTTAACTGGGTATTTTAAAGCATCTTAAGTATTCTCATTTTCTAATCACTTTATGGAAAGACAAGAGAATCAGACATATTTGAAGAGTAAAGTTATGATTTGACCACTGCAAACGGCTTCTAGTAAACTTGTCAGTCTTTGTACTGATGAAGCAATAGTCAACATTATGACAAACAGCAGATATTGCAACTTTGCGTGAAAACTGTGGTAGTACGATATCTAAATATTACTACATTATATACTAAGAGTCAATTTTCTGAAAACTTTAAATTTGTGGCATGTTATAGTGCCAATTGTGAATTGTGTAAATAAAATCAGAGCAACATTTTAAACAAAAAATAATTTAGAGAATATTGTGAATAGTTGGATGTGAAATTTAGTGCAAACTTTTTTCATTGTGAAGTGCACTGGCTTTCCAGTTGCTGGTTTTGATTAGATTATGGGACCTGAAAATAGTGTTTATAGTGCTCTAGAGAGGAAAAACGTGCTGCCTAAGAATTTTTTTATTTTTTTTATTTGGATAATAAATGGAGCCAGGCATCTCAACTTTCAAACTCTGTTACTGTAGGGCGAGGGCAAATTGTTTCCTGATATACTAAATGATGTCGGTTCATTCAGGATAAAGAGAGTACTGTTTACTTCTCAATTTGGAAATGAGGATATGAGACAATTTCTACGAGTATGATGTAAGGAC
>JAXCGZ010013385.1:5000-20000 GCA_037179515.1 Halocaridina rubra | reverse complement strand
CCGTGCCCTCGACCAACCGTTTCCGCTCAAGATCTGTTACAAGTTTCAGATTCTGGCTTCAGCATGGCGGAAGTCATACGACATCCCTCCCAACCAAAACTGAAATATCTCTTATTTCAGTCGAAGCATGGGCTAATTTTCCGGGAGCTCTTGGACATATCCTAGCTAACATTAGTTTACAATAGAAATGGGGCCGAATTATTTAAGCTATTTTCTAAGAATTCCTATGCGAATTACACAAACATAACATATATAGAGTACTTTTACAGACAACTAGAGCATGCAGGGTCTATTTCCTTGTTGGAAATCTGAAATACAAACATATTCTTATATTTAAACAACCATAATTCCAGTGTGAAACTAATATTAAACATTAATTAAGATCAAAAAGTCAGTTTAAATCAAAACATTAATTCATCTACTTCTCTCGTTTCTTTAAAAGACAAAATTGAGTTAATTACAGTAGGATTATGACTCATTTAGAACATTAGCAAACAATTAAGTAGAGTATTAGCATGTATAAACATGTAAAATGCAATAGACTATAACATCAACAGTAATTTCTATAAGAGACCCTACCTTCATAAATTCTATTCCTATCATTATTAGGGGCATTGATTTGTCTTAAAATTAAGCCTTAAAAACTACTCCTGAAACAAAACATGTTTTACTTTCATATTATATTACTATTCAGAGACCAATGGATAGGACGACTTTTACTTTCTCTGTCTAGGACGACTTTTACTTTCCTCTGTCTAGGACGACTTTCGCTTTCTCTGTCTAGGACGACTTTCAGTTTCTCTGTCTAGGACGACTTTTACTTTCTCTGTCTAGGACGACTTTTATGTTTTCTCTGTCCCTTGCTCATGAATTCTTGCTAGGTGCGATTCCCCGGTTTCCCTCGGGGATTCTTTCGCCTTCACATCCCCCGCCGTCCTCGCTGCAGGCCCAGGTTTGTTGCCATATCTCCGTTACTCGGTTAGGCAGAGCAAAAAGGACAAGGACTGGGCCCCATCCCGCGAATCCTTCCAGCCCGGCTTCCTCGTCCCGCCCTCGGCCGATCTTGACTAAGACCACCACGCAGGAGACCTGCAACGTCACAGCGTTTCTCTTCCTTTACGGCCCTCGCACGTACCTTCGAAGTAGATCTCGGGATGAAAGTTTGAACCTATGTCACTACTACAGTTGTAAGAGAGGTTCCCTATGACTTCAGGGTACCAACAATGGCCATACGTTGGTAATCGAGGCTATACTTTGCCTCCCCTGCAGCTGCAAGTGATTGCAATCTCTATTCAATGGGCACTAGGGACTTGTCTGACGGACAAAATCTAAAGACTTTTAGAACTTGCAGGTCGGGGCTGCCTAGGAATAGGGTGGTAATGGAAGGTATGTGTCTACACAACTAGATTATTATTCCAAGATACTTAGGACTTAGCAACTGCTACATAGCATTACTCTACTATAAATGTCAAAAAGAACAATCATTAAATGCTGAGAGAAGCCACTAAAGAAACATTCTTATTAGCGGTGGCTACCGTAACATCAAGTATGAATTCAGATAAAAGATACAAATCATCAAGTTACTGCTGATTTCATTTCAAAAATAATAATTAGCAACAGGCCATTGAGAGATAGCAACAATATCAGTCAACATAATAACATTACTAATAATCATGATCTAAAAATAAGAATAATAAACAATAAAAATAAATATACTAAATCAAAAATATCAATATATATACAATGGAGACTGGCATTCAGAAGTAAGAACAGAGTTCTATACTTATATTTCATAGTGATGCTTATTCTAACACAGTCTCCTTTAATATTCAAATTCCTGCTGTCATAATCAATGTATATATATATATAGCATAAGTGGCAACTTGCTGGCTCCACAATTTGTCAATGGGAGTTCTATCTATTCTCTAAACAGTTGCGACATGTGGCAAAAATATTTATGCAAATGGCGGTACTACCGATGTCTTATCAGTATTTATGCAATAACAGCATGCAACAATCTATCAACTGAAATAAAATGTAGGCACAATTATCGCCTAGCTTCGCTGGAAAAAAAACACACAAAAAAAATCAAAGACGGCAACGTTCTGTTAGCAGCAGGAGAGGCCTCTGTCAGTTTCAGAGTCGAGTGAAAGGTAGGAGAGAGAGAGAGAGAGAGAGAGAGAGAGAGAGAGAGAGAGAGAGAGAGGGCTGGGCGACCGTGAAATACGTTGCGGTTTCCACTCACAAGTCAGCTGAGACTTGCCTTCGCCCTTCAACTTGTAGTGAAAATAAAAAATCGTCGCAGAGTATCTCTAATAATAAAAATAAATAAACAAATGAACGTGAACAAACGTTAGCAATGACTATCGATAGAGTCTTACGTTTATTGTCAGCGGCTATTCTCATTCCCTCATTAACAAAACAAAAGCAAAAAGAACTTAGTGTACAACTGCAGAACTGTCGAAGCATAAATCCATTCCTCTCTGTTTAATCTTGATAAGGACTTTACTGTAACAGCATACACATCCTTGTCTATAATGACAATCTCTCTCTTTTCATGCTATAAATCAGAGGGTTAAGTCGAAGCACACACACTGATGAAATTAAAGCAAAAAAACTAAAATCATATGTGACAGTATCCCTACTACTATCAACAAAAGTACAAATATCCTTTTCTTAACAACTTCTTAAAAAGGACTTAAGTGTCATTAATTTTAACTTTAAAACTCAGCAAATAATCTCTAATAATCTCAATTATCTTTAATTATCTCAATTGTAATCTAAAATTCATGAAAATGCTAGGGATTAACCATGGTTATCTCTAGATAATCTTTTCAGAATCCTTTAAGTAAGATTTTAAAGATTTCTTCAATACAAAAAGAACTATAACAAAAACGGGTATCTAAGAATATAAAAAGTCTATCTCTGTGTATGCAATAATAAAAACAAAAAGTATATTTCATTATCAACAGTAAGGAATGCATTTTGCTTAAACTTCAAAATCTCGTACGGAGTTGTACATAAACAATTCAAACATAAAATATATATCTTCTTTTACTATCTCGAATTTGACTTATATCTGCTCTCTCAAATACGGGATACAGCTGTGTAACATTCTTGTTGTCATTTCGTGTCAGCTCTCACTCTTTCTTTATGACCAAGCCGAAATAATTTTGATAAAACATTATCATGGCTAAAACTCGCAAAGTTTTACTTTATCAATCTAACATATCTCTTCAGACAAATAATGTATATACTGCAGCTAGCAAAGAAAATAAAGAATCATTCATAGATTCACGTCCTTTATCACGTAACATCTATCTTGGAATCTCTCGGAAATCGAATAATAATCTCAATGGCGGAGTAGGGGACAAAACAAAAATAAAACAAACTCGGCATTTCAACCATATCTGGGCAGGTGGAGAATTACCTTCTCATCCATATCCCTCACTAGATATTGCAACAGCGCATCACCTCCCATAAATACACTCTGATATGGCATGCAGAAGGACCTGGCGGAGCAGGGGAACGATCCTCGCAGACTCCCCAATCATGCTTCCTAACGGTGCTTTTCCGCGATTTCACCCCCTAGAGCAACCCTCCCATTATACCCCCAGTCATTCATACTCACTCGCTGTCACGTTCGCTACATCACTTTCAAGACAATCATCCCCTTTCTGTAAAATTCCCTTTAATTTACAACGTTGGTTTTCCTTTCCCGGTCTCTCTGAAGAAGAGTAAAGGTGAAATCTCGGCTGAGCCGTGCGGTCACAGACTTCCTCACCAGTCCTAGGTCCCATTCTAACGAACAAACAAACATTCTACTCCCTTGAAGCTACGTTTGGGTGACACTGAAAACCCTTCCCTATTCTAGGACAGCACAAACTACTCTAATTTACTCTTACTTTCACCTGCATAGCGTGAAATAAAAAACTCATCTCTAACTAATATCACGAAAATTTCTTATTCTTCAGAAAAAACATGCCACACACGTATCGTAAGATTAATTTCCCATCATCATAACACAAAAAGAACGATCTGTCGTTTATGTCTTTCTTTCGCTAAAACATTACTCCCGCGGATAAAAACAAACAAAAAAAGAAAAAAAACTTAAAAACAGGCGCAATCGTAACACTCGAGTTCTTACGCTTTAAGAAATTAATATAAAAATGATTTTACACGTACTTTAAAATATCAAAGCTCAGTACAATTACTACAGATTTACAATAACGAGGTTGGGAGATCGAATGGTCACTTCCGCATTCCTTTCTCGAAAACCACACGTGTTCTAAGTGAAACTCTCAAAAGCAGATGCACGTATATTTCTCACTGTAATTCTTACGCTTAAGAAATTAATATACTGTAACAGTGATTTCACGTGCATTAAATTTTTTCAATTAAAAATCGATACATTCGCGTTCTTAAAATTCAATCTAAGCATTAATACAAATAAATGGAACGCACTTCCAACGAAATTTCTTTACATTACTCAAATTATAACAAAAACGGAGTTTATTACTGCTTATAGCTATTAGTACAAATTATCCATGTTAGTAATGGGTACAGAAATTCTACTTTTATCAACTTATTAAGCGCCACACCCCTTATAAGCGGGTTGGCTGAGTCAAAGCATAACTACAAGATAAAATGGCGGCGTCCACCGACCTCAATTTCTTTTACTAATTGTCCCATTACTCACTGGATACAGATCACAAGTACTTAGCTTATTTTAAGGAGGTGGTCCTGGAGAACTTCATGGCAGAAGGCAAGGAAGGAGAGGGTTCTCCTTCTTTTCTTCGAGTAAAATCGACGAATCGCCGTCTTCTTGGTCGGATCCGGCAACTTATACCTCTTGTAATGGGCATTTTCACTCAATGCTCCGGTCACACTTCGGCTTACTAAGAAATATCTTAGAAATAGTTCCTTCAAAGTTTTATAACATTCTCTATTTGACCACTCGTCACTTCTCATCCGCAGACCCAAGTATTTCAGGAAGTCGGTCGCGGGAATTATGGACGGACATTCGCGGTCTTTTATATTTGCGCCGTCGAGGTATAAAAGTGAATTTTTGACTCGAGGCGTCTTTACAACCAGGGCACAGGGTGGGGGCTGGGCCTGCTGCGTTCCCTGTGTCACCACGGGGTTCGGAGCGGCCGGCTGTTCGTCGATGTTTGAGGCGTCGGTTTCACTGTCGGCGTCGGCCAAGTTCCTTCTCGACGGAGCGGCGTCGGCAGGAGTTTGTAGGCGCCACACGTGCTCCTCCAGTTCGAGAATTCTCCGGTGTTTGGCCTCGTCACTCATTTCTTGAATTGGGAGATGTTGGATTTCTGCTTTTGCCATTCTTATTTTCTTTTCTTTGCACTGGTTTCTTCTGATATGAGAGTCTCTTTGTATGTATTCCAGGCGTGATGATCGTACCGCACTGCCACCACTGACGTGGAGGTTTTGGACTTCCACTTGAACTCACACTTTGTAAGATGAATGGGTTATCTCACCGCTTGTCACCACTGTCGTATTGCTTTTATTATTATCTCACCGAGCGTCACCACTGACGTATTGGTTTTGTTTATCCCATCTAATGACACCACTGACGTAGGGCTTTTCCTCCTACGTATATTTATTTATAATTATTAGTACCTGACGGGTACAAGGTAGCGTGGTTACAAGGTAAGAATGGACACGCAGTGAATCCTTTACTTATATTTATTCTAGAGTACAACACATCCGACGCCTCAATGCCCCTATGCCCCCACCCTATGACTATCACAATCTATGATCTATTCGTGCCCCTGGCAATGTTCTAACTAACTGTCCCTGCCCTGGGTGGCTCTTTAAATACCCCCAGGGGCAGGGCGTGGCTTAACATCCAATTCTCCAATGAAATCAGTCAGATCTAGTCCTAGCAAATCAACGCCAGGTTCAAAGTGGAATCCCTCCTACTTCCGGGGAGGAGTTATTGGGCATCTCTGCAGGGTATGTACCTGCGTACGAAACACTTGCTTATATTCCTTGCGGTTTAGGAAATGGCTAACTTCCTGGCCTTTCTTGCCCTTCTCGATGCCAGGTCCTAAGTCTCACGGTTCCGGTCATATATTTCCTTGGCACTTTCTACAAACATTGTAATAAAATATCCGTGCCCTCGACCAACCGTTTCCGCTCAAGATCTGTTACAAGTTTCAGATTCTGGCTTCAGCATGGCGGAAGTCATACGACACTATTGGCAATGACGAGGGAGCTAGCGACCGTTCAGATGGCACTGCTGGAGTGCCACAGCCCATCCTCCCGGCTCTTCCACAACCTGTGTCGCTTCATATATATATATATATATATATATATATATATATATATATATATATATATATATATATATATATATATATATATATATATATATATATATATATATATATATATATATATATTTATATATATTGTTTACTGTCTCTCTCTCTCTCTCTCTCTCTCTCTCTCTCTCTCTCTCTCTCTCTCTCTCTCTCTCTCTCTCTCTCTCTCTCTCTCTCTCTCTCTCTCCTCTCTCTCTCTCTCCCATATCTAGATATCTTCCTATCTAACTATCTATCTATATACCTAGAAAAATAGATAGATTGATTGATAAATAAATAAATAACTAGATATGTTGATAGCTATATAAATAGATAGATAAATAAATAAATAGAATGATAGATATCAATTAATTGATGAATAGACATACAGACAGAGAAATAGATAGGCAAAGATAAGGAAAAGTGAGGTGATATTTGGGAGTGTGGTTTGCGGAATGAGACTATGGGCCTCACCCTTTTGGCACCGCCCTTTTAGTGTAGCTCTTTTGGCGCTTAACTGTTTTGGCGTTCCCCTTTTGGCGCTAATCTATAATGGTCAGCTTAGCTTAGCTTAGCTTAGTGACAAAAGGGTAATGCAATAGAGTTTAGCATCAAAAGGGCGGTGCTAAAAAGTACCTGACCCAATGGTAGGTAGGGTATCTCAAATTGACTGAGGAAAAGGAAGAGAATTGGTGGCTCGTTTGGTAACTGAGGAATTAAGTGTATGCTTGACTGGAAGGAAGTATTGTCAAGGATTATATGAGATTAGGTAGTGAGGTTTGGACATTTGAGTGTCTACTATTCTGGTAGTGAGAGATATTAAAAGAAGAGAGAAGAATTTGGAATAATATGAACAAGTGTGTGGAGGACTTGGGAGCCTATATGAATTTGATGTTGATGGAAGGTTTGTATGCTAGAGTAGGGAATGAGACAGTGGATGATCTAATTGAGAAGTATGTAGTGCCTGGTAAATATGAGAGTGGAGAGAGAATGATCAATATGTGCATTGAGAGAGGGAGGTTGATTGTTAATACTGTGATTAAAAAGCAGGATTTGCTCAAATATACATTGGCCAGAGTAGATAACGGTAGAATAGTTTATTCAGGATTAAAGGATTGTATTGTGCTAAAATTGATATTGAGCGAGTTGGAAGAGAAAAAGAAAGAATGTGATTGTCACACTAGGCTGGCGAATGTGTGGAAGGTAGTGAAAGAGAAAGTAGAGGAGGGAATGAAAGAAAAATTGAAGTTCTTTAAGGAAAAAGTTCAGAAGTGTGTAGAGGTAGTGCTTAGGATGAGACGAATATATGGAAGAAAAAGGAAGGATAGTGAATGGTAGAATAAAGGAAGGGTGAAGTACTTACTGAGGAAAAAAACAGGAATATTAAGTATGGTTGCAGAGAGGTAATTACAGATATATGAAAGGCATAGTGTGACGAGGAGATAAGTAAAGCATGTGAGGAGGGAAACAAAGAGAAAAGCACACGTGGGGTGGTGAAGATGCTTGTCTGAAAAACTTAAAAGAAATTAAAAGATGTTTTGGAAGGAAGTGGAAAGAGTGTTTAATGGTGAGTCTTGTAAGGAGGAGACTGTGAAATGAGTAGATGGGCAATTTCTAGTTCATGAAATAAATGTAAGAGAGATACGGGCTGAGTATATCAAGAAACTGGTAAATGAGGAAGATTATAGAGAGACAGAGATTGTGGATGTGGGAGATGAATGGACTATGGCAATGTTAGGTGAGGGGAACGATTGGAAAATAACAAGAGAAGAGGTACAAATGGCTTTGAGAGTAATAAAAGGAGTTAAAGCACCAGAGATAGTTGGATGGAATGTCGAATGTTTGTTTAGTGGTTGAGAGATAATAGTGGAATGGATGGTAAAATTGTTGAATGTATGTTTCAGGGAAGTGAGGCTCCAAATTGACTGGAGGAGCGCATGTGTAGTTTCATTTTATAGAGGAAATGGAGTTAAGAATAACTGAAATAGCTATAGAGGCATTAGTTTCTTGAGTGTAGTTAGCAAGGTATATGAAATTGTTAATCAAGTAGTCGCCGTGGCTCAACCGGTAGCGTCCGCGACTCTGAGGCGTCAGGTCGATTGTTCGCGCCCCGTCACGGTCTGAGGTTAGCAATGGCATGCACTCAGGGTAAGGATTACATCTGCCAAAACAAGTCCTTCGCAAGAAGGTAACCGTCCTAGCCCTTGGTTGAAAAGGGAGTCCGTGACGTAAAACCAGAACATGAAATTCTTAATCAAGAGTATTAGAAAAGGTACTGAGAGACTGATATGGAAAGGACAGTGAGGCTTCAGGAGAGGAAGAGGGTGTGTTGATCAGGTAATTGTGGTAAGGAAGGCATGTGATAAGTTCTTACAGAAAGGTAAGGACACTTTTTGGATTTTTATGAACTTATAGAAAGCGTGTGGCAGGATTGATAGAGAGGCGTTGTGGAGTGTGTTGCGGTTTTAGTGAAAGCTTGTTCAATGTGGGAGAGAATTTTACATGAATAGTAGAGCATTTATTAGAGACAGAAATGGTATGAGTGATTAGTTTGAGATGAATGTTGAGTTACATCAAGGTTATCTTATGTTGCTATGGTTGTTCAAAGCATATATGGGAATAAGTGAAAAAATGCTAGTTAGAGGTATGGAATTAGTTGGTGGGACTGGAAGGTTGTGAAAAGCGAATCAGTCGCAATATGCAGATGGCACAACATTGGTGGCTGATTTTTAGGTTGAACTGAAGTATATAGAGATTGAAAATATTAGGGTATGTGAAAGAAGGAAGATATGAGTGAGTTATGTTAGAAGGAGAGTTATGAGATGTACAAGGAGTGTTAATGTTAGTGGATTGAGTATGAGAATGAACAGTTGAGGGATGTCATAGAGTGAAGGAAGTGAATATATGTCTAGGTGGGAAGTGTCTTAGGTCTAATGTTCCAAATGCTACCAGCTGTTCGTCACAGTATAGTTTAGAGCCTCCAGCCCTAATCATATCATCTCAGCGTTAGCTCCAGTGTCAAAGATACGAAACGTTGGAACTGTACCATGTGCTTGCAATTTCCACATGGTACCCTTGTTCTAAACAAGCATGGATGTAGATGTAATCTTAAACTATGTGGGCAGATAACTAGGTGTATAGATAGATGGCCAGAGTGCATATGACATCTCACAGCCCAACAGAAAAGAGCATATTTTCGTTATACATATAAGGCAATCTGTTGATTTCCCTGCTAGAGATGAACATTTATTACAATAAAAACAAAGTTTTTCTTCCTTTTCATACTTCCCTGAAGGGGCATTTGGGCTTTTCTTGTACTAAAAAAATAAAGATATACTAGAGAAAATCCCTCTTGATTCTATCTTCCACAAAAAGAAAAAACAATTAAAATATATTGTTCTGTTTGGGCCTGGTATTTCAGTAAATACATCTGTGAGACCAAGTTGCTGTACTCATCCTTACGTTTGCCAGCATGTCTCCCTGCCAAGTGGGTCATTTGGTCCCACAGCTGGCCCTGGATTGCCTTCATGGGGATACGGCTAAACGATGGAAGGCGCTGTGCATATGTGTATACTCTACCCTGCAGTTAAGCTCTCTTAAGAGGTTACTCTTGCATTCCACGTTACTTCGCAGAACAACCACCGTTTGACACTGGTCTCACTTTGCAACCATTCTCCCAAACCATACTCTGCTACCTGAGATACACAGGGTATACCTTTGCAACAAAGGACATACATGGCAGTCACATACAATCATACTTCTTCTTGCGTTTGTGCACAGGCACTTGGTATATTGTGCACACAACCGAAACGCAAAGCATTACCTGTGTCTGCAATTGCTTGCAATTCGCTATTAGGTAAAGGAAATCGTAGCATAAACATTTGCAATATAGGGCAGCACAACAAGAGACAGTGCGAAAACTGAGGAGAGGCTGTTCGTAAGGTTAAGATCATTATTCCAAGAAAGTTAAGGAAATTACTGAGTATTGACTTAATTAATTAAAGTCCTTAACTTATGGAATAAACAGAAGTCAGTATTATTTAGTAACAGGGAACATAGTAAACTAATAACTGGGATAATAATATTGATATCGGTTTTAACAAGAAATTAAATCTTAAAAATTGATGCTAATTGTACAATAAAAATATAATAGCCAACTCAGTAGCAGTAATAATCATAATCATCATGACAATAATAAGATTGAAAATATTAGTAATTAATAATAATAATAAAATAATAATAATAATAATAATAATAATAATAATAATAATAATAATAATAATAATAATAATAATAATAATTATAGTGAAATTAAAATGATGATGCTAATGTAAATGATAACATACTAGTGATAATTATGATCTAGATGGCGCAGCAATTAAGAGCAACTGTAAACAAAGGATAAACTACACCAAAATTAAGATGATATGTGTAAAAATCAAACTAGTATTAAAATCTAGTTTACTAGATATAACTTCCACTGTTGTTTCATTTACGAGACATTATCAAGACTCGATAGATGCAAAGTAAAAATGTAACACCTGGTAGAGAAAAATATATAAAACATGCACATCATGAAACTGCGCACTGGATACACGTAAATAAACTGTCACTGGAAACACGAGACACTAGGAAAATAAATCATAAAGATACTAAAAACAGAAAAAAGAGAATACATTATAAGAGGGATGATATAAGAAAGAAAAAGTCAAAGAACAAAAATAAGAGACGATAGCAAAAATAACATATAGCAATGAAAACAAAGTAGAACAATATATATATATATATATATATATATATATATATATATATATATATATATATATATATATATATATATATATATATATATATATATATATATATATATATATATATATATATATATATATATATATATATTAATTCTTTAAGGAGTACTAGATATTTAGCTTCCTTTTCTCTTTCAGAGCAACAATAACAATACAACAACAAGAAAAGGAATACTCTTGCCATTAACTCATTCTATTATATTGACTGCTTTCCTTGCCATTGTGCTTCTATAAGCTAGCACAAACACATGCTATGCAAACACTTCTATATAATTCTTGTAAAATGCTGCTAATAAACAGGAAATCCCCTCTCATATTAAAATGATCTCTTAAAATTCCACGAAATTAATTAACTAAGACAACTATCTCAGGTGCAGCTTCTTCCTATTACTCAATAACATACTTGGATATTCGTGTGTTTTTCTGTCAATACATAACATTCATGAAATATTTGTAATTTTTGCCAAGATCTTCCTAATTTTGAAATATAATATGCTTCCAATGAAACTGTGCTCATAAATCATATAATCATTTCCCAATTTCCTATCTCACACTTGCAGGACTCGTAAACACAAAGTAGAAGCAGCTTTCATAAAATAATTTAGGTATGCCGGTGCAAGCTATTTTCTTACTCCTCCAGTGCTTTCTTTTCCTCCAACACCACACCATCATGCCTTGCAATATCAACCCAGTGTACCTCCTTTCTGTATTCTTATTCACTCTATTCACTCACTCCATCCATTCATTTCTGGCATATTCCACATTTCACTGACACCATTCACTATCCACACACATTACCTGTCAGTCGGAGTTCTGTGGATTTATCGCTTCTCAATTATTGTGTGATTCGAAAACACAATTGGAGGTTTAAAAGTTTCTAGCCCCTATCTTGCCTTAGGTTATAACAGTCATTAAATATCACTTTATTCGTATGTTCAAATTTGCCAACCGCTTTTGAATATCTTTTACTATAAAAACTTTGCTTATTTTTTAAACAAAATCACTTTTAATTGCCCGTGCAAGGCAATGACAAGGAGGGGCTTATTTTTTAAACAAAATCACATTTGATAGCCTGTGAGAGGCAGTGACTCGGTAGGAGTAAAACAAAAAGGTTTCATTTTGAAGACTTGTGGAATACTTATCTCATCAAAATTGTCTATTTATATAAAACTGATGAGTGTTACATAGTACTGCATAGCTCACATTGGGGAGGTACAGGAAGCTTTTCCCTACGGAAAAAAAGAACAATTATCTTTTCACTAGACAAAATATGCATTTTTGTATATATAATACATGATATGATACAAAAATAAATTATGCAATTCATTGGCAATCCATGTGGCACTAGATAATGGATCTCAGTGTGAAAATTTGGGGGCTGGGTAGAGTTTTGGGCTATGTCGAGTTGCACTTTGGTTGGTGGATTGGTTTTTGTGAAATTGAACCATGCGTCTGTACATGGTGGTGAATTACTTCGCTATTGACCAAGCATTGTTGGCAAGCTCCACAGGGAGCTGGAGGTTCATGAAGTCTACACTCAAAACCAGGTCACTTACATCTGTTGAGAGTGGAAGTGGAGCATTTTTATGTCAGTGAGGAATTGTGCCCCATAAATGTTATACCTGATGCGGAACCCAGTATTACTGTGGTTGGAGGCCGAGAAAGAAAAGGTGATTGCTGCCAGAACTGGTAAGAGACATTCTTTGCTTATAGTAGAGAGTCTACCCAGGAGACAAAGACATCCAAATATCTGGCTCCAACTGACCTCAGGAAGTTACGGGAGCCAGTCCGACGGGCAGGGAGACACTGCCAAGACCTTTGTTGAGTCGAATTTGGCAAGAGGCTGTATACGCATGAAGTAGGGGGTTGCCCTTGGAGACAAGTGGGTCTGTCTCCATCTTGTTGGCATCCAGAGAGATGGTTGGAAGGCACAGGAGCCAGCTTGACGAGCAGTGAAACACTGCTAGGACCTTTGAGTCAGTGGGGGTACATGCCCTGGTTGGTTGTCTTGTCAAGCAGGAGGCTGTCCTTGTGCCTAGTAGGGAGTCGGCCTTGGAGACGAGCTGGTCCGTCTGGTCAAAAAGGAGGCCATTCATATGCCTAGTAGGGGTCTGCCTTGGAGACAATTGGATCTATCTCCATCTCGTTGGTGTGAGTAAGAACAGCTCAAACTGGCATCAAATGGTACAAAAGCTGGTCTGAAGGGCAGACTCGGGTTCACTGGGACCTGGTTTGGAAGGCGAGCTGGCGACAAAGTAGGCAGTGTGATGAGATAATGTGCTGGGTGGAGAGAAGAGGCAAAGGGTCCATTGCCCTCTCATTGGTGCCTCACTGGATGGCAAACTGGCATGGGGAGATGAGGAAAAGCAGCAAAGTGTCATTCCAAAGGATCACCAGTGTGCAAGGCAGTAATAGAATGGTAGTAATATGAAGAGGGAACATTTTGCAAGCTTGTATAAGAATTATTTTATTGATGAAAACTGACAGTTTATATACAATTGATGCAGGCTACATAGTAGTGCAAAGCTCACTTTGGGGACTTATTCTAAAGATAGTAGAATGCTTATAAAGATAAGGTTTGGATGAAACCTGAGGGGTTTGTAGTGATAAGAACCAAAATTATTTCTGATAATCTTTGAATTTGATTAAAAAGGCGATGGTACAAGTCATATGAATTATTCTCTTCTACTTCTTTAATAAAAATAAAATTAACATCACTCAGACTATTTCAACTAGGAAAATATTATTACTTAATTTTTAAAGATAAAGTATAACACAAATTTAATACTCCATCATATTAAGAACATATTATTATTTTCTAATGGTTCAAAATGACTGTAATATTGTATTATAACATATAGATGAAATGATAATGTACAGTGAGAAGAAGCTAAAAAAATATTTCTGTGTGGATTTACCGAATTCTGACTAAAATCACTTAAGCATGGAATAAATACTAACACATGTCAAACGATGTCACTCATTCCACTCCCTTGTTTGTTTTATAAATATTAGAGACGGAGCACAATTTCTTACTCTGCTTTGTAGTATTGGGAAGTTCAATCATTTTAATTATTATAAAACCATTTGAACAATCTTTTCAATTACGATACAGTATAATAAATTATGCTAATTGCTAAAATATACGAATTTGCAAATTACCTCTCCCTGAGGGAGGGGGGCTAGAATACTTCCTTTGTGTTCCCCTGCATGTCGAATGAGTCGGCTAAGTTGGACAGAGTGAGAAGACTAGGAACCCCATCCTCTGTATTTTCTCTTCTTCTAGAGTCAGAGTACTTTGCCTTAACTCAGCCACTCCCCTTATAAGGGGAAGTGGCTCTTGTATATAAATAGACAACAAATAACTCGTATTTATTCATAAAACCAGGCTATTCATTATAAACTAATTCTAAACTATAACTTATGCATACTACAAGATTTATTAGTGAGTATCAAAATGAACTGTACTCAATTAAGCAGTAAAGTGTGTATGCTCGAACAAATTTTCTAGCAAAGAAATTTCCCATTACCTACTATCATAATAATAAGCAGAATTCCTATCATATATTGTGCAATGCTTTGCTGAATCTTGGAAGTATTTACCTATCACCATCATCGAGGAAACTTTAACCTTCTTTCCTGGCAGTTTTTCTATTTCATCATTTTCAGATTTCCTTTTCTCCCTTGATAAGTCAGGTTACTTCAAAAATCTTTGTCGTAATATTTGGGTATTCTTGACTGGATCTGGGTGACATTTCAACTATTCTCCCTTGTTTATTCTGGTACGTTGTGGTAACATAGATTAGTTTGTCATCTTTATTCAGAGGCTTTATCTCTAACCATTACTTATATATTCTCTCTCTTCT
>JAXCGZ010013384.1:115000-117740 GCA_037179515.1 Halocaridina rubra | reverse complement strand
TCATGGCCCGAATGAGATTGGGAATCGAATTAAATGCTAAAATGAAGCCACGAGTGAGGTTGGGGAATCTGTAATATGAACATAGTGGCATTCAGTTAGAATGCGTTCATTCCTAAGTATAGCAGATATAAGCTATAAGGTTGGGTTCCTTTTAACCTTCTGTGGTGTAGTGGTAGCGCCTTGACTTAATAATCATAAGTCCTAGGTTCGAGTCCCGGTCGGGGTAAAAAATGATTCATATTTTCACATATGTAATGTGCTATTTGGTTATTTCATGGCCCGAATGAGATTGGGAATCGAATTAAATGCTAAAATGAAGCCACGAGTGAGGTTGGGGAATCTGTAATATGAACATAGTGGCATTCAGTTAGAATGCGTTCATTCCTAAGTATAGCAGATATAAGCTATAAGGTTGGGTTCCTTTTAACCTTCTGTGGTGTAGTGGTAGCGCCTTGACTTAGTAATCATAAGTCCTAGGTTCGAGTCCCGGTCGGGGTAAAAAATGATTCATATTTTCACATATGTAATGTGCTATTTGGTTATTTCATGGCCCGAATGAGATTGGGAATCGAATTAAATGCTAAAATGAAGCCACGAGTGAGGTTGGGGAATCTGTAATATGAACATAGTGGCATTCAGTTAGAATGCGTTCATTCCTAAGTATAGCAGATATAAGCTATAAGGTTGGGTTCCTTTTAACCTTCTGTGGTGTAGTGGTAGCGCCTTGACTTAGTAATCATAAGTCCTAGGTTCGAGTCCCGGTCGGGGTAAAAAAAAATGATTCATATTTTCACATATGTAATGTGCTATTTGGTTATTTCATGGCCCGAATGAGATTGGGAATCGAATTAAATGCTAAAATGAAGCCACGAGTGAGGTTGGGGAATCTGTAATATGAACATAGTGGCATTCAGTTAGAATGCGTTCATTCCTAAGTATAGCAGATATAAGCTATAAGGTTGGGTTCCTTTTAACCTTCTGTGGTGTAGTGGTAGCGCCTTGACTTAGTAATCATAAGTCCTAGGTTCGAGTCCCGGTCGGGGTAAAAAATGATTCATATTTTCACATATGTAATGTGCTATTTGGTTATTTCATGGCCCGAATGAGATTGGGAATCGAATTAAATGCTAAAATGAAGCCACGAGTGAGGTTGGGGAATCTGTAATATGAACATAGTGGCATTCAGTTAGAATGCGTTCATTCCTAAGTATAGCAGATATAAGCTATAAGGTTGGGTTCCTTTTAACCTTCTGTGGTGTAGTGGTAGCGCCTTGACTTAGTAATCATAAGTCCTAGGTTCGAGTCCCGGTCGGGGTAAAAAATGATTCATATTTTCACATATGTAATGTGCTATTTGGTTATTTCATGGCCCGAATGAGATTGGGAATCGAATTAAATGCTAAAATGAAGCCACGAGTGAGGTTGGGGAATCTGTAATATGAACATAGTGGCATTCAGTTAGAATGCGTTCATTCCTAAGTATAGCAGATATAAGCTATAAGGTTGGGTTCCTTTTAACCTTCTGTGGTGTAGTGGTAGCGCCTTGACTTAGTAATCATAAGTCCTAGGTTCGAGTCCCGGTCGGGGTAAAAAATGATTCATATTTTCACATATGTAATGTGCTATTTGGTTATTTCATGGCCCGAATGAGATTGGGAATCGAATTAAATGCTAAAATGAAGCCACGAGTGAGGTTGGGGAATCTGTAATATGAACATAGTGGCATTCAGTTAGAATGCGTTCATTCCTAAGTATAGCAGATATAAGCTATAAGGTTGGGTTCCTTTTAACCTTCTGTGGTGTAGTGGTAGCGCCTTGACTTAGTAATCATAAGTCCTAGGTTCGAGTCCCGGTCGGGGTAAAAAATGATTCATATATATATATATATATATAAGCCACTCCCTATGGCTCTCATTTTTCTGCTTACTCTTTTGTAAGCGATTCCATTGCACCTGTCCCTCATTCTTTGCCCCTCTCTAACCCTGTGCCCTCGATTATCCATTCTTCACACAAAATTCATAAGATTCTTCGTTTGCTAAAGACGAACAAGGAATCTGGTCCCGATGGTATCCCTGCAATGTTTCTTAAGGAGTTTGAAGATGAACTGACTCTTGTGCTTTGCCGTCTTTATCGCCTTACTCTCTCAAAAAGTCTCTATCCTTCATCTTTGAAGCATGCTCTAGTGCAACCTGTTTCTAAGCAGGGTGATCGCTCTATTCCTTCAAACTACTGACCTATTGCCCTAACCCCTACTATTGCTAAAGTTTTCGAAACTCTCCTTAATTCTCACTTTTGGAAAAATCTTGAATCTAACTCACATATCTAAGATTACCAGTACGTCTTACACAAGGCAAGATCCACTGGTGACCTCCAGTCTTATCGTACTTATGTATGGTCATCTTCTCCGAGGAACTGTGGGGAATCCTTTGTTGTCGCCCTTGATACGTCTAAAGTTTTGACAAAGTCTGGCACAAGGCTTTGTTGGCCAAACTGCCTGCTTATGGCTTTATCCCTTCTCTCTGTTCTCTGATTTCCAGTTTTCTTTTTGACCGTTTTATATCTGAGGTTGTTCATGATTAAACATCTATCCCATTCCCTGTTACCAATGGTGCTCCATAGGGCTTTGTCCTTTCACCTGCTCTGTTCCTTCTCTTCATCAACGATCTTCTTAAGACCCCATCCTCCTCGCTTCTCCACTCCTTTGCCGACGATGCTACCCTTCATTTTTCCTCTGCCATTT
>JAXCGZ010013384.1:97500-110000 GCA_037179515.1 Halocaridina rubra | reverse complement strand
AACTGATTGATGCCATCATAGTGTGCATAGCCTTCCAATTATGGCAAAGTTGATTGCCTAGAGCGTGTAATTAAAATTGTTTTGAGAACATGTTTTTTTTTATCAACTCCAACTACAGAAATCGCAAAATGGCTGTGTTTTCCCTACTGAGGATTCCGCGATAGAACGAACAATGCAAAATCTTTTATTTTGTATGAAACAGGATGAGAGTGTGTTTCAAGACCTGCAGTTGAGCTTGTCAGTCTCAGTAAAGTGTTCGGTATTAAATGCCTTCTTACATACATATATAAATTTTCTTTATTCTTGCTGGTTATTACCCGCGGGACAGATTTTACCTTAGGTATCTACTCCACCGTGTGAAACAGACTTAAGGGCGGTTTACACGGTCAAACAGTTCGTCGAACACTGTTCGACAGACAAGTGTTTGAAGTGATGTTCGAACGTGTGAACGGGGTATTTGGTTGTCGAACACGTTTGTCGAACGTGTTCGACAAACACTTGTCTGTCGAACCGCGTTCGACGAACCGGTTGACCGTGTAAACGTATGTATGTATGTATGTATATGAGTGTGTGTCTGTATGTGTGTGTGTTCGTGTGTGTGTGGTGTGTGTGTGTGTGTGTGTGTGTGTGTGTGTGTGTGTGTGTGTGTGTGTGTGTGTGTGTCGGTGTGTGAGTCCTGAAAAGACCTTTAGCAAATTTTTATATTGCGTAATGGAATGAAGATATAAAGAAAATAGCTTGAATTTTATATACATCGACAATAAGCATCGTCGGCAGACATACTCTACACAAGGAATGGCGAGAGCTAATCTCTTCTTATCTTCTGGACGCCTAATCGATTCTCTTAGACTACTGCGGAAAGCACCTGAAAGGTCAAGCAAATACCAAATGTGCACTGAGATTAGGTGAAGCGAGGCTCTTCTCGCTTTTTGTAAGTGTGTGGGTGTCTATTTGAGAGCTAGAATTGTAGATAGATAGATATGTAGATTGATTAGTAGATAAATCGCTTGATAGATAGGCTGGTGTCAGGTAGATATATATATATATATATATATATATATATATATATATATATATATATATATATATATATATATATATATATATATATGAAATAAAAAAAAAATAAAAAAAAAAAAAAAAAAAAATATATATATATATATATATATATATATATATATATATATATATATATATATATATATATATATATATATATATATATATATATATATATATATATATATATATATATATATATAACCAAATAAGCACATTACATATGTGAAAACATGACTCATATTTTACCCCGACAGGGACTCGAACCTAGGACTTATAATTACTATGTCAAGGCGCTACCAACTACACACCACAGAAGCTTAAAAGGAATCTAACCTTATAGCTTATATCTGCTTAGGAATGAACGCATTCTATCTGAATGCCACTATGTTCATATTACAGATTCCCCAACCTCACTCGTGGCTTCATTTTCACATTTAATTCAAATCCCAATCTCATTCGGGCCTTACAATAACCAAATAAGCACTTTACATATGTGAAAACATGAATCATTTTTTACCCCGACCGGGACTCGAACCTAGGACTTATAATTACTAAGTCAAGGCACTACCAACTACACACCACAGAAACTTAAAAGGAATCCAACAATATAGCTTATATCTGCTATACTTAGGAATGAACGCATTCTATCTGAATGCCACTATGTTCATATTACTGATTCCCCAACCTCACTCGTGGCTTCATTTTCGCATTTAATTCAAATCCCAATCTCATTCGGGCCTTACAATAACCAAATAAGCACATTACATATGTGAAAACATGAATCATTTTTTTACCCCGACCGGGACTCGAACCTAGGACTTATAATTACTAAGTCAAGGCGCTACCAACTACACACCAAAGAAGCTTAAGAGGAATCCAACCTTATAGCTTATATCTGCTATACTTAGGAATGAATGCATTCTAGCTGAATGCCACTATGTTCATATTACAGATTCCCCAACCTCACTCGTGGCTTCATTTTCGCATTTAATTCATATCCCAATCTCATTCGGGCCTTACAATAACCAAATAAGCACATTACATATGTGAAAACATGAATCATTTTTTACCCCGACTGGGACTCGAACCTAGGACTTATAATTACTAATTCAAGGCTCTACCAACTACACACCACAGAAGGTAAAATGGAATCCAACCTAATAGCTTATATCTGCTATACTTAGGAATGTGCTTATTTGGTTATTGTAAGGCCCGAATGAGATTGGGATTTGAATTACATGCGAAATGAAGCCACGAGTGAGGTTGGGGAATCTGTAATATGAACATAGTGGCATTCAGATAGAATGCGTTCAATCCTAAGTATAGCAGATATAAGCTATAAGGTTGGATTCCTTTTAACCCTCTGTGGTGTGTACTTGGTAGCGCCTTGACTTAGTAATTATAAGTCCTAGGTTCGAGTCCCGGTCGGGGTAAAAAATAATTCATGTTTTCACATATGCAATGTGCTTATTTGGTTATTGTAAGGCCCGAATGAGATTGGGATTTGAATTAAATGCGAAAATGAAGCCACGAGTGAGGTTGGGGAATCTGTAATATGAACATAGTGGCATTCAGATAGAATGCGTTCATTCCTAAGTATAGCAGATATAAGCTATTAGGTTGGATTCCTTTTAAGCTTCTGTTGTGTGTAGTTGGTAGCGCCTTGACTTAGTAATTTTAAGTCCTAGGTTCGAGTCCTGGTCGGGGTAAAAAATGATTCATGTTTTCACATATGTAATGTGCTTATTTGGTTATTGTAAGGCCCGAATGAGATTGGGATTTGAATTAAATGTGAAAATGAAGCTACGAGTGAGGTTGGGGAATCTGTAATAAGAACATAGTGGCATTCAGATAGAAGCGTTCATTCCTAAGTATAGCAGATATAAGCTATAAAGTTGGATTCCTTTTAAGCTTCTGTGGTTTGTAGTTGGTAGCGCCTTGACTTAGTAATTATAAGTCCTAGGTTCGACTCCCGGTCGGGGTAAAAAATGATTCATGTTTTCACAACTGTAATGTGCTTATTTGGTTATTGTAAGGCCCGAATGAGATTGGGATTTGAATTAAATGCGAAAATGAAGCCACGAGTGAGGTTGGGGAATCTGTAATATGAACATAGTGGCATTCAGATAGAATGCGTTCATTCCTAAGTATAGCAGATATAAGCTATATTGTTGGATTCCTTTTAAGTTTCTGTGGTGTGTAGTTGGTAGCGCCTTGACTTAGTAATCATAAGTCCTAGGTTCGAGTCCCGGTCGGGGTAAAAAATGATTCATGTTTTCACATAAGTAATGTGCTTATTTGGTTATTGTAAGGCCCGAATGAGATTGGGATTCGAATTAAATGCGAAAATGAAGCCACGAGTGAGGTTGGGGAATCTGTAATATGAACATAGTGGCATTCAGATAGAATGCATTCATTCCTAAGTATAGCAGATATAAGCTATAAGGTTGGATTCCTTTTAACCTTCTGTGGTGTGTAGTTGGTAGCGCCTTGACTTAGTAATTATAAGTTTTAGGTTCGAGTCCCGGTTGGGGTAAAAAATTATTCATATATATATATATATATATATATATATATATATATATATATATATATATATATATATATATATATATATATATATATATATATGGTAGGAAAAGCCCATTAAATAAAACAACAATATATATATATATATATATATATATATATATATATATATATATATATATATATATATATATATATATATATATATATATATATATATATATATATATATATATATATATATATATATATATATATATATATATATATATATATATATATATAAAGTAATTATTAAAATCGTGACCTAAACTGGTCACCTTCTCAAAGTACAATTGTACTTTGAGAAGGTGACCAGTTTAGGTCACGAAGTTAATAAGTACTTTATATATATATAAATATATATATATATATATATATATATATATATATATATATATATATATATATATATATATATATATATATATATATATATATATATATATATATATATATATATATTCTTTTTTTATTTAATGGGCTTTTCCTACCATTTTAGACTGTATGCTAACAGTTCAGTGTTATTATTATTATTATTATTATATATATATATATATATATATATATATATATATATATATATATATATATATATATATATATATATATAGATATAGATATATATATATGCATATATATATATATATATATATATATATATATATATATATATATATATATATATATATATATATATATATATATATATATATATATATATATATATATATATATATATATATATATATATATATATATATATATATATATATATATATATATATATATATATATATATATATATATATATATATATATATATATATATATATATATATATATATATATATATATATATATATATATATATATATATATATATATATAGATAGATAGATAGGTATATATATATATATATATATATATATATATATATATATATATATATATATATATATATATATATATATATATATATATATATATATATATATATATATTCATATATATATATATATATATATATATATATATATATATATATATATATATATATATATATATATAATAGATAGATAGATAGATAGAGAGAGAGAGAGAGAGAGAGAGAGAGAGAGAGAGAGAGAGAGAGAGAGAGAGAGAGAGAGAGAGAGAGAGAGAGAGAGAGAGAGAGAGAGAGAGAGAGAGAGAGAGAGAGAGAGAGAGAGAGAGAGAGAGAGAGAGAGAGAGAGAGAGAGAGAGAGAGAGAGAGAGAATATCTGATAAATGATGAAGGTTGTTCATTTTTTCTTTTTGTGGGAGATTTTCTCTTAGCAGTTCACCCATAATGTCGGTACGTATTCCTGCTACGTGTGTTTTTTTTTTTAATCCATTCTATGATTTCTAAAATATTTGCAACTTAAGAAAATATATTTTATTGTTTTATATGCAACTGAAGCATAAAAAAAATACATAATTATTACTAAATATGGTTATTAGTACACAAACAGTACTTCGTAGAAATTAACATCTTAATAAAACGATGTCGCAGGAAAATTGTTGACCGTGTGATAGCGCCCCCTTATTATCTCTTCGTATTAATATGAAAGACTTACGGAAACTTAAAATGGAATTCTAGAGACTATTTTCGAAGCTGTGATGAACAAAAATGCTTGCAAGAAGTTCGATCTGGGCTCGTGACCTTCAATCGTTGGGCAGCGACCTTTAGCCTTTTTTTTCCTTCATTTTTTGAAATTGTTCAGTACGTGAATAAAGGGGGGTTTACTCGGTCAAACGGTTCGTCGAACGCGGTTCAACAGACAAGTGCTTGAAGAGATATTCGAACGTGTGAACGAGGTATTTAGTTGTCGAACACGTTTGTCGAACGTGTTCGACAACCAATAAGAGGTTCTGACAGATTTAGTCATGCATATCCTTTCTCCAATTTATGGTTTATCTGTCACTGTTATTAATTACTCAAGTCTTCTGGAATGGATGTAACACTTTGTGTTTCTTATTTCAACCGGAAGGGCGTGACAAGATGATCTGCTTTTCAAATTTAATGCTGTAGAATTATAAATAAGAGAATTATGTTCAGAGTCTGTATTCTCCTTGGGATATATATAGATAGATAGATTGATAGATAAATAAACAGTGAGAGAGAGAGAGAGAGAGAGAGAGAGAGAGAGAGAGAGAGAGAGAGAGAGAGAGAGAGAGAGAGAGAGAGAGAGAGAGAGAGAGAGAGAGAGAGTTTGACCTATATGTATAATATATATTACATAAATCAGTGATTTTCTATTTAGGGGCCATCGATCTCCCAAGGGTACAAAGACGAGAAAGGGCAGGTTCCTGTTTGATACTTACATAACCGTCTCACACTCAAGGACTTCCCAAGTTCGACCCCCCAAAATTGATTCGTATAATAAATCTTTACTAGAGCTTGTTGTGCGTAGAAAATAGAAATTGATGTTTCTATTTGCAGTAGCCTGTCTGTGGCTAACTTGATTATGATCCTCAACCTAAGTGTGAAATCAGTGACTGAACCAAATTTTAATAGGGTCAACCTTTGGGAAGAGTATTTATTTCCTAGTATGCAGCTCTTCTTTCTCTAATAATAATAATAATGCTAATAATAATGATAATAACAATAATAATTATAATAATAATAATAATAATAATAATAATAATAATAATAATAATAATAATAATAATAATAATAATAATAATAATAATAATAATAATAATAATAATAATAATAATAATATTCATTAATATCATTATCATTATTTTTAAGCATGATACCTTATATCTCTGAAACCCTGGAAGAAAGTGAGCATGACTTCCCTATTGCCTTTATCTGCTCATACTGCACGTAGAGAATAGGGGTGCAAAAGACCTTCCCTCCCACCATCAAGTGTTGTTCTTGTTGTTTTCTGAGTTGCCTGGCCGAATAGCCCCGAGTCTCTAAGAAAGATCACCGCCAATCCTGGGCTTTCCACATGAGCTCTTAGGGAATGCAAGAAGTGTTGGTGAAGCATGTGGTTGTGTACACTGCAGTCTTCCATAATGTGTTTCCTGGGTTGCTTCAATTTCTCCGGCTAGAAGGGGTCTTTGAGAATTGATCGTCGGAGAGTCATTTCTTGGTGTAGAAAAAATTGTGTTAGTGTATGTGTTGTGTTGAAAGCTGAAGTAATCGCCCAGGTATCCGAAGCCTCTCCCAACTTCTCCTGCTCCGTGAGGGGCATGCATTTGTTGTGGCAGTTTAACATCTTTTACTGCTCCTCTTGTGAGATGCAGTTCCAGAGGGCGGACCTCTGATGAAATGCTGCCACACCAGGTCCACCACCAAGCGTCGTATCCTGTGAGGATTTTAAGCGGTGACTGTTGTGACTGGAGTGGCCATTAACAAATGACTCCATCAGAAACGTGAGGGTTCGCACCCGGGTGTGAAGTAATACCTGTAGAATTGTCCAAACAGCCGAAACACTTCACCATGGGAACGGAAGACCTCAGCACCTCCCTAGCATTTCTTTTCTCTTTTCAAAATCTATTCAAACTCCATGTTAAAT
This sequence comes from Halocaridina rubra, assembly GCA_037179515.1. NCBI lineage: Eukaryota > Metazoa > Arthropoda > Malacostraca > Decapoda > Atyidae > Halocaridina > Halocaridina rubra. The sequence continues at coordinate 102,819 of JAXCGZ010013384.1, read as the reverse complement.
CCCGCCACATTCTTCATATAAAATAGGTTTTCAGTATTTGTTGTAACTTAGACAAGTGCTCATTTACATATCGGTCGTACATTCCAGTTGCACTGTCACCGAACTTGCATTTTAATTACACCTCCAGAATCTAAGATCTTGTAGATAACTTTCAAATTATCATTGTTTAATAAGTCTTGATATGGAACAGAACACAGCTATATATATATATATATATATATATATATATATATATATATATATATATATATATATATATATATATATATATATATATATATATATATATATATATATGAATAATTTTTTTTACCCCGACCGGGACTTGAACCTAGGACTTATAATTACTAAGTCAAGGCGCTACCAGCTACACCACAGAAGGTTAAAAGGAATCAGACCTTATAGCTTATATCTGCTATACTTAGGAATGAACGCATTCTATTTGAATGCCACTATGTTCATATTACAGATTCCCCAACCTCACTCGTGGCTTCATTTTTGCATTTAATGCAACTCCCAATCTCAATCGAGCACAACAATAACCAAATAAGCACATTACATATGTGAAAACATGAATAATTTTTTTACCCCGACCAGGACTTGAACCTAGGACTTATAATCACTAAGTCAAGGTGCTACCAACTACACCAAAGAAGGTTAAAAGGAATCAGACCTTATATGTTATATCTGCTATACTTAGGAATGAACGCATTCTATCTGAATGCCACAGTGTTCATATTACAGATTCCCCAACCTCACTCGTGGCTTCATTTTCACATTTAATTCAACTCCTAATCTCATGTGGCGTAGTTGGTAGCACCTTGACTTAGTAATTATAAGTCGTAGGTTCAAGTTCCGGTCTGGGTAAAAAAATGATTCATGTTTTCACATATGTAACGTGCTTATTTGGTTATTGTTGTGCCCGAATGAGATTGGGAGTTGAATTAAATGCGAAAATGAAGCCACGAGTGAGGTTGGGGAATCTGTAATATGAACATTGTGGTATTCAGATAGAATGCGTTCATTCCTAAGTATAGCAGATATAAGCTATAAGGTCTGATTCCTTTTAACCTTCTGTGGTGTAGTTGGTAGCGCCTTGACTTAGTAATTATAAGTCCTAGGTTCAAGTCCTGGTCGGGGTAAAAAAATGATTCATGTTTTCACATATGTAATGTGCTTATTTGGTTATATATATATATATATATATATATATATATATATATATATATATATATATATATATATTATATATATATATATATATATATATATATATATATATATATATATATATATATATATATATGGCCTCATTTCCCCTTGTTAAGAGGTTGGCTGACCCAAGAAACACACATTCGCCACAATCCACACATACCTCCACCACTCCTTTTATCCTTGGGGATAAAAGGTAGCCACATCTCCCCCTTCCACCATGCTTGGTCACTCACAATGTAGCGGTAAGGATATTCTACAATGAGGACCAACAGCCGGAGCTGGTCTACCCCCACTAATTCATCATATGGCAACTCCCTCACACCCGTCCATCACAGTTAACTGAGCTAGCACGTGCGAGAAATCCCTTTGGCCTGTGTCACCTAAACACCGTCTTCCTCCAGTCATTTCTGTCTTTTGCACGCTCTTTTCCCTGCTCTACTGACATTTCACGTGCAATCAATACCCTTTTCATGCCATCCATCCATCTTATTCTAGGTGTTCCTCTTGGCCTACTTCCAATCACATCAGCACTCCACACTCTCTTCACTATGCGTTCATCACTCATCCTTTCCATATGTCCTAACTAACTCAATATCCTCTGATCTAACCTATACGACATCTTCCTTTCAACACCCGTTCTCTGCCTGACATCCTCATTTCTTACTCTATCTATTTTAGATACACCATTCATATTTCTCAAATGCCTCACATTCATTACATTCAATTTGTTCCTTTCATCCTCTCTTGCATTCCAAATCTCTGCTCCATACTATGCTGTCAGCAAAATCACACCTTCATATATCCCTCTCTTTGCACTAATTCCCAAATACCTTTTTCTCATAACACTTTTCAACCCATCAAGACATTTACACGCTTCCTTTACTCTATGACTTACCTTAGCATTCACTCATTCACTCCTTGATATATGCGATCCCAGATACTTAAAACTTTCAACTTCTTCAGTCAGCTCCCCTTTCACTACTACAATCAATCTACCAACATTCATAATGCCTCTCACGAATACTTTTACCAATATGTACTTGCAACTTCGTTCTTTCACACACCCTAACAAACTCAGTTGCCAAACGATTCACTTCATTCTCCGTATCAGCCACCAGTACAGTATCATCCTCAAATAGCAATAGACTCAGTTTTCAAAACCTTCCATACTCACCAAATAGTTTGAAGCCTCTGTCTAATACTCTTACATTTACTTCCTTTACCACTCCATCCGTATCCACATTAACCTACCAAGGCAATATTACACAACCTTGACGTAACTCTACATTCACCTCAAACCAATCACTCATACCATTCCCGACTCTCACACATGCTCTACTATTCATGTAAAAACTCTTCACCTCATTCAACGAACTTCCACTTATTCTATTCAGTAGCAACACACTCCACAACACCACTCTATCAACCCTGTCATGCACATTCTCTTTGTCCATAAAAGGCCAAAAAGTGTCCCTATCTTTCTCCAAGAACTTTTTACACATCTATCTTACCACAGACACCTGATCCATTCATTCCTTTCCTCTCCTGAACCCATACTGTTCTTCCCCAATCAATCTTTCAGTAACTTTCCTAATTCACTCAGTTAACAGTTAGACTCATCCGTATACCTTACCAACTACACTCAACACACTAATTCCTCTAAAACACACCAAACTCATACTTATCTCCTTTCCCTTTATATAGTGGACCTACACATGCGCTACTCCAATCGAATGAGAACCCTACCCTTTCTGAAACATACATTCAACAACCTAACCATCCATTCTACTAATGCCTCCCCACCTTATTTAAGCATTAAACATGACACCCAACTAACCCTGATGCTTTACCTGCTTTCATTGCTCTCAGTGGCTAATGTACCTCCTCTGTTGTTATTTCTCTGTCATTCTCATCTCCTAACACTGGCATTCTCCGTTCATTTCCAACAGCCACAATCTCTGCCTCTCTTTCATCTTCCTCATGTAGCAGGTCCTTGAAATACTCATCCCTTTTCTTGTTTACCTTTGATTCGTCTTTTAGCAATTGCTCATATGCTCCTTTTACCCTTTTCTCCCTTACAGACTCACCTTTCCTCACTTTTTTCACTTCCTTCCGATACATCTTTTTATTCGTTTAAAAATTCTCACACAAGCATGTACTTCACCTTACATCCGCTTCTCTTTTTGCCATCCTCACCACGCTCTTCACTAACGTCTTCTTTGCCCTATACCTTTCATATGCCTCTATATTATCTACCTGCAACCATACTATATATATATATATATATATATATATATATATATATATATATATATATATATATTATATATATATATATATATATATATATATATATATGTATATATATATATATATATATATATATATATATATATATATATATATATATATATATATATATATATATATATATATATATATATATATATATTTATTTATTTTTTTAATTTATTTTTTCAAATAAATTTTTTTTGGTGTTTGCATGCGTGTGTGTGGTGTGTGGGATTACCTAATTGTGATTACCTAATTGTGTTTACGGGAAAGAGCCCAAAGCTCGTATCTTCCCGTCTCCTCATCGGTTCCATTTGATACTTAGTGATACTTATCATACCTGTCCTTAAAACTATGGATTGAGATAGCATTAACTACCTCCTCGCTTAGCCAATTCCAATTATCAACTACTCTTACACTGAAAAAGTATTTCCTTACATCCTGCAAAGAAGTTTTCTTACGAAGCTTCAAACTATGACCTCTAGTTCTAGAGCCAGCCATATCAAAATATCGATCCCTATCCACTCTATCATAACCATGAAGGAATTTAAAGACTGTCACCATATCCCCCCTCACTCTTCTAGCTTCGAGTGATGGTAAGTCTAATTCCCTCAGCCTCTCATCATAACTGAGATTGCGTATTTCTGGCACCAGTTTCGTGGCATGTCTTTGAACTTTTTCAAGCTTAGCTATGTGCTTTTTCAAGTGCGGATTCCAAAAGGGGGCTGCATATTCGAGTTTTGGCCTCACATAGGTTACATAACTATTTCTGAACATTTCCTTGTCCATGTGCCTGAAGGCTATCCTTACATTTGATAAGAATGCATATGCTGCCCTTACTATGCCATTTATATGTATTTCTGGAGACAAATCTGCCAGTATGTTTACTCCTAGATCTTTCTCATTTTCTGTCTCTTGAAGTTGTACTCCAGCCACCGAGTAGTCAAGCTTGGGCCTTCTTGCACTTGTACCCATTCTCATTACCTTACATTTTGAAGTATTGAATTTCATTAGCCACTTTTCTGACCACTCATGCAGATTATTTAGATCCTCCTGAAGTTCTCTACCATTGTTCTCGTTTTTTACTTTCTTCACAATCTTTGCATCATCTGCAAACATATTCATGAATGAATTTACAGACTCTGGTAGGTCATTTACATATACAAGGAACAAAAGTGGCCCTAAAACTGAACCCTGTGGAACTCCACTACTAACTCTTCTCCATTCAGACACTGAGTGTCTTACTCTAACCCTCTGTTCCCTTCCTTCTAAGTAAGTTTTTATCCATTCCAAAACATTTCCACCTATTCTAGCCATTGATTGCAGCTTCCTAATAAGTCTCCCATGTGGAACAGTGTCAAACGCTTTCTGGAAGTCTAGGAATATGCAATCTGCCCAGCCCTCTCTTTCCTGTAAGATTTGGCTTACCTCATCATAAAATTCTAATAAGTTTGTTACTGTTGATCTACCTTCTCTGAAGCCATGTTGCCTCACTGACAAAAAGTTGAAGGATTCCAAGTGATGAGAGATATGTTTCCTTAGTAGTTTCTCCATAGCTTTGCAAGCTATGCTGGTCAAGGAAACTGGTCTATAGTTCAGAGCCGTATCCCTCCTTCCCTTTTTGAAGATAGGTATCACATTTGCTTGTTTCCAGCATCTTGGAATCTCCCCCGACTCCAGTGACTCCTTAAATATGATACTTAGTGCCACTGATATTGTGTTTGCGCATTTTTTAAGCACATGAGGGGATATGTCATCGGGACCTGTAGCTTTATGAACATCTAAATCCATCAGCGCTTTGCATACCTCTGT
>JAXCGZ010013384.1:72500-92500 GCA_037179515.1 Halocaridina rubra | reverse complement strand
TCATTTATAATGAGGTCCTGTTTAATTCATAGAAGAATGCAGTACGTGTTATTGAGAAATATGTTTTAGTTTTTGCCGTAAGTACAATTTGGACAAATGAGCGAATGAATATACAGTATACTCGGTTATATATATATATATATATATATATATATATATATATATATATATATATATATTATATATATATATATGTATATATATGAATATTTATTTTTTTTTACCCCGACCGGGACTCGAACCTAGGACTTATGATTACTAAGTCAAGGGGCTACCACTATACCACAGAAGATTAAAAGGAATCCAACCTAGTAGCTTATATCTGCTATACTTAGGAATGAACGCATTCTAACTTAATGCCACTATGTTCATATTACAGATTCCCCAACCTCACTCGTGGCTTCAGTTTAGCATTTAATTCAAATCCCAATCTCATGCGGGCCATGAAATTATCAAATAAGCAAATTAAATATGTGAAAACATGAATCACTTTTTTACCCCGACCGGGACTCGAACCTAGGACTTATGATTACTAAGTCAAGGGGCTACCACTACACCACAGAAGGTTAAAAAGAATCCAACCTTATAGCTTATATCTGCTATACTTAGGAATGAACGCATTCTAACTGAATGCCACTATGTTCATATTACAGATTCCCCAACCTCACTCGTGGCTTCATTTTAGCATTTAATTCAATTCCCAATCTCATTCGGGCCATGAAAGTATCAAATAAGCACATTACATATGTGCAAACATGAATCACTTTTTTACCCCGACCGGGACTCGAACCTAGGACTTATGATTACTAAGTCAAGGCGCTACCACTACTCCACAGAAGGTTAAAAGGAATCCAACCTTATAGCTTATATCTGCTATACTTAGGAATGAACGTATTCTTACTGAATGCCACTATGTTCATATTACAGATTCCCCAACCTCACTCGTGGCTTTAGTTTAGCATTTAATTCAAATCCCAATCTCATGCGGGCCAAGAAATTATCAAATAAGCACATTACATATGTGAAAACATGAATAATTTTTTTACCCCGACCGGGACTCGAACCCAGGGCCTCTGTGGTGTAGTGGTAGCTCCTTGACTTAGTAATCATAAGTCCTAGGTTCGAGTCCCGGTCGGGGTAAAAAATGATTCATGTTTTCACATATGTAATGTGCTTATTTGATAATTTCATGGCCCGAATGAGATTGGGATTTGAATTAAATGCTAAAATGAAGCCACGAGTGAGGTTGGGGAATCTGTAATATGAACATAGTGGCATTCAGAAAGAATACGTTCATTCCTAAGTATAGCAGATATAAGCTATAAGGTTGGATTCCTTTTAACCTTCTGTGGTGTAGTGGTTGCGCCTTGACTTAGTAATAATAAGTCCTAGGTTCGAGTCCCGGTCGGGGTAAAAAAAAAAACTGATTCATGTTTTCACATATGTAATGTGCTTATTTGATAATTTCATGGCCCGAATGAGATTGGGATTTGAATTAAATGCTAAAATGAAGCCACGAGTGAGGTTGGGGAATCTGTAATACGAACATAGTGGAATTCAGTTAGAATGCGTTCATTCCTAAGTATAGCAGATATAAGCTATAAAGTTGGATTCCTTTTAACCTTCTGTGGTGTAGTGGTAGCGCCTTGACTTAGTAATCATAAGTCCTAGGTTCGAGTCCCGGTCGGGGTAAAAAAATTATTCATGTTTTTACATATGTAATGTGCTTATTTGATTATATATATATATATATATATATATATATATATATATATATATATATATATATATATATATATATATATATATATATATATATATATATATATATATATATATATATATATATATATATATATATATATATATATATATATATATATATATATATATATATATATATATATATATATATATATATATATATATATATATATATATATATATATATATATATATATATATATATATATATATATATATATATATATATATGGAACTAGTTTGCTTGGAGACACGCCGTAATGATACATTTAAGGATGTTCAGGATAATCAAAGAGGACAGGGAGCTGTTACGACGGGGATTGCCAGTCCGGCGCCTGCCAAAAAGACAGTAAGGTTAAGTGTCCCTTAATATCTTGTTGTTTGCGACGGAAGTAACGCCCCATACATAGTTGTAGGGGCCATGAGCTCAATCCGGTGCAGGCATATGGAAAAGTGCATAACATCACGAATGACTAACGTGACTGAAGGAAACTCAACTCAAGTTGAGTGTTTATTCTGATGGATTGCTATATAGAATTTATAAGCTAGGTAATCCTAATAGAGTGGTCGTTTGTGTTCCCCAGGAACATAGAAGATTGGCGATTTCTAATGCTCACACATTGCCTATTTCAGGACATATGGGTCCTAAAGTTACTTTGTCGAGGCTACAAAAGTTTGCTTATTGGCCTAAGATGGCGATAGATCTCAAGAATTATTGTAAGACATGCATTACTTGTTTGAAGTATAAGCCTAGAGGCAAAGTTTTAGCCCCACTCAGAAAGTTTCCAGATGTCAGACAATCTTGGGAACGTGTTCATTTAGACCTTATAGGTCCATTTTCTTGTTCCGAAACTCAGGTAACAAATACATCCTGACAGCTATAGATGTGTTAACAAGGTACATAGTTGCTGTGCCCATTCCAGACAAAGAGGCAGGAACAGTTGCTTCTGCCCTGGTGGATAATCTTATGTCGATATGGTACACCTAACGCTAATGTTACAGATAATGATAGAGAATTTATAAATGAGATAATAAGCAGAATATTTCTGTGGTTGGGATCTCATAAACACGAAATCACTCCTTACCATCCTAGCTCTAATGGTTTAATTGAAAGAGCAAATGCTACTATAGTTCAGATTTTGAGACCATTAATGGAGCAAAATCCATTCAATTGGGATAAATGGATTCAAGTAGCTGTATTTGCTATGAATGCGGGTTACAACAGAACCGTAAATGATTCACCCTATTACTTACTGTTTCATGTACATCCATTATTGCCTTATGGTAATTTGTTAAAGCAGAGTCCAGGTTATAGGTCATATGAGGATTACAGCATACAATTTACTAAAAATGATTCAACTGTTTTCAGATATGCTGCTGAGAATATAGATAAAATAAATAAACAGTTTGCTAGAATTGGAAATAGGAAGATAAAAGAAGTTGATGTAGGAAACAGGGTATTTCTGAAAGCAGTGCCGAAACCTGTCATAGCTCAAAAATTGCAAGCTCGTTTTGTTGGTACGTATCGAGTCATTGATAAATTGTCTGATGTAGTCGTCAAGGTTAGAAATTTGAAAACATGTAGAATGACTAAAGTATATACAGATAGAATGAAAGTCACTCCTGAAGAATGCATGTTGGGTGAATAGTATTCTAATGTAAGATCTGCTTTTCCTTGGAACGAAGAAGAAGAAGAAGAAGAAGAAGAACCTCATCTGAGCACCGTTTTGGATGATGATGAGTCTGAGGAAGAAGTATTGCTCCAATAATAGGTGGTACACTTGGTCGAATACTTTTCGGAATGACATCCGATAAAGTTATAACACTATTTAGAGCTAATTCTCAAGTTAAAACACCAAATGTATTGATGTATCCTAAGAGCTTACATAATCTAATTAAGAAAACTCATTATTTAAGTGTTGCCAATGAGAAATGAAATAAGTCTATAAATTTAACTCATAGATTGATAGAAGATAGTGCTAATGGTACTAGACGAAGTTTTGCAAGTTTTATTTTAAATGTACTTATTTTTAATAATAACCAGTTAACTTCTATAGCTATTAATAATGTTAATAAGCTCATAGTAGGAATAGAACGAATGAATGTTAAAGGTAAATTGAGTGAGAATATAATTTCTAGAGAAACTCTAGTACGAATGTTGGGATTGATTTCTCATAATGAGAATATGCTTTTTTCCAGTAACTTCATCTTATGTAAGGTTTTATTTTGACATTATAGAAGTCATCCCTGACTTCACGGACTTAGATGTCTTTAGATATTGCCTTAAAATACCTATTAGAGGCCAACTTTTATTAAGTTATTCACTTTATCAGATTTTTACTTTACCTTTACCTTTGCCCAACAGTAACTGGTCAGCAATGGCTAAAGTAGATTGTAATTATTTTGCTATTACTCCTGACAGACATAACCATGTATGTTTGTCCGAATTAAGTAGTTTTTATCAGTTTGGCCAAAGACATCTTTGCTTAGTTAAATTAGCTGTTTCTAAACCCCCTGCTAAATCGTGCAGCTTTCTCAGTTATGCTAATGAGACAAACGACCAACTTTGTCATAAATAAAAAATCATGAATCCTCCTCCTAAGTTTATTCATTTCCTAGGAGAATGAAACCCAAAGTAGAACTAAAAGACAGCAGTGAGTCTGCTGCAGAATCTCAAACCCTCAACATGGGTGCTTTAACAAAGTATTAAGAATGTAATAATTAAATTATAACACTATGCTACTTTGTAGTTAATAAGATAATGTTTGAAGTCGGTGAGAGAGTATAACATAATCAGTGAAATATTATAGAAATGTAACGACACATACGAGAGAAAGTATGAGTGTGTAAGAAAATGTGCTTTTACACATAATTATAATTTTTTTTTAAGAGTGTGACACCGGGACAGGCAGAAACTGCCCTCATCAACAAAGGCCCGGGCACGAGAAAATACCAAGACGAAGAAAAAGAAAAAGGTTAAGGGCAAGGCAAAGATGAGGTAATGTCACACAAAGGAAAACAACAGACAGAAAAAAAACAGTCAAAGTAAAGAGGACCCAGAGTTATGGAGGACTAAGCTCTGAGATGACGATAGATCTGCTTTTTGAAGGATGAAAGGTCATAAGAATTAGGAAAGACAGAAGGAGGAAGAGAGTTCCAGAGTCTGGAGGCAGATGGGAAGGAGCAGTCGCTGCACCGACCAATCCGCGAGCTACAAATCTCCACACAGTACCTGTGAGATAAGGCCGCTTGGCGAGTGTTACGTGGCCTCGGCAGTGGAGGAGGGACGCAACTCACCAACTCATCAGAGCAGCGATGGAAGTAGTAGCGATAGAAAAGCGAAAGGGAAGATACCTTACGGCGAAGAGAGAGAGAATCCAGGTTAGAAGTAAGAGAAGGATCATTAATGAGTCTGACTGCCTTAGATTCAACCCTTATCAAGAAGATAAGTAAAGGAAGAAGCATCCCAGATGTGTGAGCAGTTTTCTAAGCTAAGATGACTACCTTATATTGAGTAGTTGCAAGTTAGAATATCTAGTATGATTGATTGAATATATATCTCGCCAAATATAATGTGCTTTATCTTAAGTCTTTGAATATACGAGTAGTATAAGGATTCATGATGGGATTACTTTATTATTTTTACGTGTAAGTCCACATTGATATATTTTGATGTATTTTATAATATGTGACCTAATATCGCGACTTATGATGATAATACTTTAGTGAAGGTTAAGGAATTACCTTTTATTGCATTCCTTTGAATATAATCTATAACTGGTAACATAATATTAGAACTTAAGATATTTTATTGAAGTTTGTTGATGATTTACAGTTGAATACTTTTTATGCTATTTACAGATAACCTTATGTAAATCTACCTTTAAATAATCTTGATATTATTTTATTCCATATATAATCAAATCTTTTAATATTTGAATTATATAATAAACTCATTAGCATTTGTTACTAAAATTAATGAAATGGGTTTTGATTGTTCCTTGCATTTAGTAGTTTAAGTTAATTTATGTTATTTATAAACTGAGAATGACGTGAACTTGGATTTAGAAGGTTTCTCTTATTTAAAGTACTATAAGTCTGATAAAATGGTAATACTATGTGAGTGAACAATAAATTATTGAGATTCATTCTTTTAAAATTTTTCTTTTTATTTTTGTTTCTTTAAAATTATCTTTCATTTGACTTTACTTCCGTGAACAACTCATGCCCTCCCTTCAGAACCCGACATATATATATATATATATATATATATATATATATATATATATATATATATATATATATATATATATATATATATATATATATATATATATATATTATATATATATATATATATATATATATATATATATATATATATATATATATATATATATATATATATATATATATATATATATATATGTGGGGGGGGGGTAAGGAAACCCATCAGTGAAACAACACAGAAAAAAAACCCGCTATATTTCGGATCCTAACTGGACCCATTCTCAAGCACTTGTACTTGAGAATGGGTCCAGTTATGATCCAAAATATAGCGTTATTTTTTCTATGTGTTGTTTCACTGATGGGCTTCCTTACCATTTAGTGCTGTATGCTGACAGTTTATGCTTACTCATTTATATATATATATATATATATATATATATATATATATATATATATATATATATATATATATATATATATATATATATATATATATATATATATATATATATATATATATATATATATATATATATATATATATATATATATATATATATATATATATATATATATATATATTATATATATATATATATATATATATATTATATATATATATATATATATATATATATATATATATATATATATATATATATATATATATATATATATATATGGCCTCATTTCCCTTTGTAAGAGGAGTGGATAAGCCAAGGAACACACAATCACCAAGATCCCTACAAACCTCATCTACTCCTCTTAGCTCCTTAGGGATAAAGGGTTGCCACATTTCCCCCCCTGCCACCCTGCTTGGGTCCCCCACAAGTTAGGCGAGCAAAAATAATCTACACTGAGGCCTGCCAGCCACAGCTAGCCTACCCACCGCTTTATCACATGACAACTCCCCTCACACATGTCCATCACAGTTCGCTGAGCTAGTACGTGCGAGAAATCCCTTTGGCCTGTGTCACCTATATAAAATTCTTCCTCCACTCATTCCTATCTCTTGCACGCAAAACACTCCACAAACCACTCTATCAACCCTGTCATGCGCTTTCTCAAACTTCATGAAAACCCAAAGCTTGTCCATACCTTTCTTCAAGAACTTCTCACACTCCTGTCTTACCACAAGCACCTGATTCACACATCCTCTTCCTCTCCTGAACCCACACTGTTCTTCCCCAAGCAATCTCTCATTAACTTTCCCTGTTCTCTCAGTTAACACTCTTCCATATACCGTACGAACTACACTAGTTCCCTTTATAAAGTGGAACTACACATGCACTCCTCCAATTAACTGGAACCCTCCCTTTCTTGAAACATACATTTAACAACCTAACTATCCAGTCTACTAATGCCTACCCACCTTTTGACAAGATACTTTTAACAACCTAACTATCCAGTCTACTAATGCCTCCCCACCTTTTGACAAGAATTCAACATGACACCCATGTATCCCTGGTGCTTTACCTGCTTTCATTGCTCTCGATGCCAAATGTACCTCCTCTTTTGTTATTTCTCTGTCATTCTCATCATAAACGTTTACATTTTCCATTCGTTTCCCACGGCCACAATCTTTGCCTCTCTATAATCTTCCTCATTTAGCAGGTTCTTGAAATATTCAGGCCATCTCTCTCTCTCACCTTTATTTTATCTACTAGCAATTGCCCTTCTGCTCCTTTCATCATCTCCTCCCTACCGCACTCGCCTTACCTCACTCTTTTCACCCCACCTTACATCCGATTCTCTCTTTGCCTCCCTCACCACGTGCTTTGCTAACCTTCTCTTTGCACAATTCCTTTCATACGCCTCTACATTACCTACCTGCAACCATACCTCAAAAGTGTGCTTCTTTTCAGCCACTATTGCACTCACTTGTTCATTCCATCATTCTCTACCTTTCCTTTACTTCCACCAGTTAGTCTCCTTCCTCACACTGTCTCGGCACACTTCATAACTTCCTTCTTGAAACAGCCCAATTCTTTTTCCACTCCCTCCTCCACTTTCTCTTTCACTACATTCCACACTTTCCTCACACTTGCCTTATGCTCACAGTCTTTCTTTCTTATACAATTCATTCACTTTTAACACCTCTCTTCCTCTCTCGCTTTTTCTCTATCTCCACTTTTCTCCCACTCTCACTCTACTTTCCACTAAATAATGATCAGATATTCCACCACTACCTCCTCTCAGTACATTCACATCCAAAGCAATTCCAATCACACACTCCTGTTCACCGCAACATAGTCCATTAATGTTCTGTCAACTATTCTTCCATTATCAACTCTGAATCATGCATACTTGTGCACATCCTTCTTTTTAAATGCACTATTAGCAATCAACATCTCTTTATCAGTACACATTTCTGTCATTTTCTCTCCACTCTCATTCCTACCAGCTACTTCATACTTCCTATTTACTTCGTCCAATAGCTCATTCTCTACTCTAGAATTCAAGTCTCCCATCAACACTACATTCACATTCATTCCCAAGTCTTCCACACACTCATTCAGTTTATCCAAAATTCTTCTCTTTCTTCCTCACTTCTTTCACTGCCAGAGCCATATGCACTCACAAACGCCAAAGCCTCGCATCCCAGCCTCAATTTAGCCACTATTATTCGAGAAGATACTTCCTTCCATTCCACCACACACTTATGTATCTCTTCACTTACTAAGAGAACCACCTCCTCTCTTCCTCTCCCTCTCTCAACTCCAGACACCCTACCTACCAGACTCCCAGATGTCACTTCACTATTCCCTTTTATCTAAGTACATCTATCTTTCTCTCCACAGACATACCCCCTATCACCTCCCTCTTACTTTCCTTTTCACCGCAACCACGCACATTCAGAGAACCAATTACTAGGATTCTGGTAGGATCTCTCCTGTCAGAAATCCCCCGCATATCATGGCTGCCTACTCGTAGTATGAGAAAAAATAAAGAGTAGGTGATTCCCTGTCCCCCTCGCTCCACCCCATGTAGTCGACTCTTGCGACACGCAGGGGAACATGGAAAAAGTATTCTTAACACCCCCTACCTCTACATTTTAATAACCACATAAAATACATTTATTTACCAGAAAATGCGTGGAAACTTGGGATTGCTAATAATAATAATAATAATAATAAAAATAATAATAATAATAATAATAATAATAATAATAATAATAATAATAATAATAATAATAATAATAATAATAATAATGATAATAATAATAATAATAATAATAATAATATGGCTTCATTATTCCCAGTCTCTTAGAATTTGTCATGCTTTCTCTGCATGTGGCATAACTTGGCACAGCTGACAAGAAGAGGCAGCAAAATTGTTCTCTCAAGCCTGGCCTTGTGGCGCCAGCACTTCCCTCATGATGTACAATAAACTCACTCATTCGTCTTCTGACACGGACGAAAAAAAAATGCAAAGAAGAAAAGAAATGTGCAGGTTTATTTATTCTATATGTTTATTCATAGTCCTTTTTTTCTTGAGAGAGAGAGAGAGAGAGAGAGAGAGAGAGAGAGAGAGAGAGAGAGAGAGAGAGAGAGAGAGAGAGAGAGAGAGAGAGAGACTGTTTTGATTATTCCTGTATTCCTGTATTCCAATCTAATCCGCTATGTCCTGCCTTGTCATTTTCTTATTTAAGGTATGGTAGCCAAATACTAAAGTGGAATTTTTAATCTTATCCTTTCTATTGTTATAAGAAAATACGAAAAACAAGAGAAGTTTACATATAAAATAAAATTTACTTCTTTGCTTTCCTTTGTTATGTAGTAGGTATTGTCGGCGCTGTTTTCTTTTGTAAGTGATTTACAGGAAGATCATTTTTGGCATCAATGACAGAGTAAGAGATGTAAAGAGAGTGATGTTGGAAAAGTTAAGAATTCTAAGTACTGATCTTGATGAAGATCACGATTGCTGCTTTTGATAACCTGCATAGTAAATGCTTTGATATATCTGTTTTACTTACAGTTGTATGTTTATTCAGTCTATTTTATTGCTGTGAGATATACTTTAGTCTTCACCTTTTTGACTTACATAGATTGTCTCATGTAAACAGCTGACTATTATCTAATCAAATCAAATCAAATCAAAACATTTATTTCCATTTTGTACAATGGTTATTCAACATTAATAGTAACTTATAAGTAGACATGTAATTAAACTAATAAATAAGAGGGTTAGACATATAGTTAAATTAAATGTAGCTTTCATAGAAAATAATAATGCTGTAATAAAGATGTTAACAATAATGTTAATAATAAAGTAGTAAGTATGCCAGTAGATACAGGATCGTTATTATCGGCATCATTTCCATATTTGTTTCCTTACAATGAGAATAATTAGTTCTTAATGAGCAGCAACTATTTGTCCAAAAGAAAACTATATAGTTTGCCTTTGAAAGCTGTGAAGGAGGATGCATTTTTTAGATGCTCTGGAATATTATTCCAAAGTGTTGGCCCTTTGATAGTGATCATCTTTGAACCTGCTTCTGTGTTTGTTCTGTGAATAAAGAGCTCACTGCTCTGTCTTGTGTTGGTTCCCCTTATATCCCTGACTGTTTTTAAATCAAATAGCCAGCTAGGATAATGATGGTCCAAAATTTTGAATACAGAAACATAAATAGCATAAGCGACCTTATTTTCTGCCTGCAGCCACCCAAGTTAATTGAGAGCTGGTGTGATGTGGTCATATTTTCTTATTCCTCCCAGGGCAACTCGAGCTGCAAAATTAATAAGCTTCTGTATTCTACGCTTGGCCAGCACCTCTTTCGGCTTGTAACCCTATTTGATGGGTTTGTTTTTCTGTAAAAGACTTTGATGATACATATTTGCAAAAGGTGCCGTTTTAGTGTTTAGTTAACTCATCGTACCAATAACATGCTAGCGCGTCATGGCTTTTTTAAACCTTGCCCTTGGGCGAGTATGATACACAAATAAATTCGAAATTCTAAGCATTTCTGACACTGGAGACGTATTGTATATTGCACAAGCTTAATATTTTTATCCGTTTCACTAAAGACCCGATAGACACAGATGGCTGTCAGTCTGACAAACCATCGTTCATGGCTCGTCGTTTGGTTGCATATCCTGAGCAGTAATTATTCTGGTTTCTTTCTTTCGTCCACTACTCTCTATTTTGTGCTTGGAGTAGCCCTCAGTGGAGGTTCCTTCATCCTCCACCCGAGGGACACGCTTCTTTGGAAGTTTCTTTTTACTTTAGATGCCATGAAAAGATTCTTAAAAAAAGATGAGAAGGAAATGAACTTATTGTATCATTGCATTGAGTACTCTTATGGCTAAGGATCTCATACACCTTGTTTTGAAGAATGAGGGTAAAGTAGTGTTTGAAGAAGCTATAAACATCTAGAGGAGCAGAAAAAACAAGGGATGTTCCTTCGATATACCAGCATTATATACCAATATCCCAATAGATGACAGGACACCATACCAGGACAAAAAGCTCAAGAAATTTCCAAATTTCTAGAACCCGCAAGTGCATCAGTGGCATAACTTGGTCATGACTCTAACTGCTAATACCTCTTTTCTCTCATATAAAGAGGTTTGTGCTAAGCTACTTTTTGAATCTTATTTATTGATATTTAGCTTTTCTTATATAAAGAGATTTCATAACCATTGCGAACATGCGGATAAGTAAGGACGAACTCATTTTGGTCATCTTGTTTGATTCTGTGTCTTGAAGGTTTCTAATGAAACAAGAAATGAACAGGAAAATAAATATCGTATGTCATTTCGAATAGACACCTCACCTTCGTCTTATAATATGAACGATCGACTGTCACATTAAAGCTGAAAGAAAGTAAGAATGAAAATTTAATTAATATTACGATTACTTCATAAGCAAAGCAAGAAAAAATTACCTGAAAAAGTTTTGCTTATATAATATCCAAAAATATGATCTTGAGTTTTGTAATTTGATGACTATTTCTATTAAACTTATTATATAACTTAGGAAAAGTTATATGATATCAATTATTTAACTTTATAATTAATCCTTGTTCTGCTTACCGAATAGCAATTCGCGCTTGTTTAAATTTTCAACCGTGTGTGTAGCTACTTCAGGTGCTTATTATTGATTATTAAAGACCTATAATTTGAGTTATATATATATATATATATATATATATATATATATATATATATATATATATATATATATATATATATATATTATATATATATATATATATATATATATATATATATATATATATATATATATATATATATATATATATATATATATATATATATATATATATATATATATATATATATATATATATATATATATATATATATATATATATATATATATATATATATATATATATATATATATATAGAGTGTAGTTATAAACTTGAACGAAAAAATAAAGAAAATTTTCAGACATACTAAACAATCTCAGAGATATTGAGAAAAGAATAGTAAGATTTTATATAAGAAAATTGCATATCAAAGCATGTCAACGATATTTACTAAATTATATATATATATATATATATATATATATATATATATATATATATATATATATATATATATGAATAGGTAGATATATAGATATAGATAGGCATATCAATAGATAACTCCTATCCTTTCTGTTACGACTGAAGAGGATGTATGTATGTATCTATATGAATACACACACACACACTCACACACACACACACACACACACACACACACACACACACACACACACACACACACACACACACACACACACACACACACATATATATATATATATATATATATATATATATATATATATATATATATATATATATATATATATATGAATAGGTAGATGTATAGATATAGATAGATAGATAAATAGATAACTCTTATCCTTTCTGTTACGACTGAAGAGGATGTATGTATGTATCCAAATGAATACACACACACACACGCACACACACACACTCACATGCACACACACATACATATATATATATATATATATATATATATATATATATATATATATATATATATATATATTTATCTATTTGTGTGTGTGTTTGTGTGTATGTATTATTTTTCAAAACTAGTAAGAAATACACATAATCATATTAAAAGTTTTCTGTATGAATTTTTTTTTTCATTTACTTTTTACCAGCACAGCAAATCAACATAAATTAATTTTTTCACTCGTATGTAAATGGAAAAACTTTCAAGAATGTGTTTGCTTACAATGGAATTCAGGGCTTATGTATGTTATTTTTAAGTGAAAAAGAATTAAAGTTGTGGAGTAGTTCTTGTACCAGGATTGGGTATTTCTTGTAGTCGTTGTTTGTGCTCTCTCTCTCTCTCTCTCTCTCTCTCTCTCTCTCTCTCTCTCTCTCTCTCTCTCTCTCTCTCTCTCTCTCTCTCTCTCTCTCTCTCTCTCTCTCTATATATATATATATATATATATATATATATATATATATATATATATATATATATATATATATATATATATATATATATATATATATAAGGCATGTATTAGGTTAATATTTTTGGAAATTATCTTATATGCTTATTTTATATATGCCTTACACACTCACGCACATACACAGATGGAGGAAAGCATTGAAGAGTTCAGAAGAGATATTCAGGAGCTGAATGCGGAAAATGAGAGTATTACAAGATCTTTTGAAGATTTTGAAATGCTCTCACTGAGGGAGATGGCACTGGAAAATGTAAATGCAATTGACTATAAAGACACAGTAATACAAAAAATTAAAGATGATGTGATTGAACTGTCGAATCCACTGACTAAACAGCCACTTGATAAAGAGATGTAAGTGATAATCACATGCAACAGTAAATTCAAGGTGTCAGTACGGCCGGGGTAACATGGACATAATAAAGCAAGGGTTTTAGACTTGATAAGGAAACTTGGAGTAGCATGTGGTCCAGAGAATATTGTATACATTCACCGAATTGGTGAATACACAAGGAAGGGAAAGGCAAGAAAAATTAAAGTAACCTTTCAGAGGGGACACATGTTAAGAGTTATTGATGAGGGAGAAACACCTAAATGGCTTTCAAGACTTCAGGACAGTCTTCATTAGACCATATAGAAAACAGGAAGAGATGGAAAGATTCAAAAGTTTGTTACAAGAAGTTAAAATGTTAAATGTGGGAAGAAATGAAGAAGATAAGAAAAATGCTTGTTTCAGGCGTCTTCCAGCCGAAGGAATAATAAAGAAGGTAATGCTAGGAAATCAGTGAACTCAGCCTCATTAAGATTACTGATGGGGTAGCTGGTAAGGCTGTAGAATTACAGGATAGAATTCACGACAGTGCAGATATTGTTATAGATACAAAAAGTTAAGTGAAGAGATAAACAGTCTCACAGTTTTCTCTAAAGGCTTTATAGTAATGAGAATTAAAAGATCTGAGAGCGCTGGTGGAGGGATCGCATTGCTTATAATTGAAAGGTTTCAGGTTGAAGGCACAAAATTTGCTATAGAAAGTAAACTCAAGGAATTTCTTATTGCTCGCATAAATACTGGTTCAGAGAGCATAGCTGTTGTATGTTGCCCATCAGGGAATCAACAAGAGCTAGAGGTTTTTGAGGAAAGTCATATACGTCTAAAAGAAGTTATAAATTTAGATGTCGACATCGCATGGGAGAGAAAATGTATTGGGATTTTGATTATGGGAGATTTTAATCATAGAGAGATAGACTGAACTAGTCTTGACATACACATTGGGGAGGATTAGATTCCTAGATTGTGTGCAAGGAAATTTCCTGCACCAACATGTACTGTAACCAACTAGCCAGGTGTGGGGATAAGCCATCAATGCTTGTTCTAGTATTCAGAAATGTGTTGATTATTGGCAAAATTGAGCCACCAACTGGAAAAAGTGACCACTGTATGTTGTTGATGGAGTATATAATCGAAGCTGTTCTGCCTAAGAATAGGGGCATTGAGAAGGACTGAAGGAGAAACTATCCAAATGGAGATTACAACAAAGTTAATTATCAATTTGCAGTTATTGACTGGATGACCATATTTAGTGACTAATTTGTACATGAGATGTTCGAAATCTTTAGTGAGGAATATGAGAAGATATTTATTTGTTGTATGTCATCCGCCAAAATAGAAGTTATTTATGCCAGAGAGAAATGGTTCAATAATAAGTGTAAGAGAGCTATAGAGTGGAGAGACAATTGCTGGAATAGACATAGGAGGATAAAAAGAATAAATGCTTGGCAGACTTACTAGCGAGCAAGAAATGATTACTTAAGTAAAAGAAGAGAGACAGGGAGGGATTATGAGAGGGCTATTACCAGGAAAACTAAAGAAAATCACAAGCCTCTCCATAGCTTTTTCAGAGCACAGATGAGGAGATCTGCAAGGAACTGAAATAAATACTCTGCTCCCTCTTATAGCAGAGATAAGACATCATGGGTCAGTATTAGAGAAAACTGTCTTTTCAGCTACAGAGGAAAGCAAAGTGTTGAGGGAGTTAAGTGCCCATAAAGCTACAGGTTCTGATGACATATCCCTGTACGTACTTGAAAAGAGCACTAAGCCAATACCGGTGGCGCTATGCATCATATTTGAAAAGTTGCTGGAATCTGGGGAGATTCCAAGGTGCTGGAAACAAGCAAGTGTAATACCTATCTTTAAAAAGGGAAGGAGGGACACTACTCTAAACCATAGGCCTGTTTTCTTGAGCAGCATAGCTTGCAAAGTAATGGAGAAACTACTAGGAAAACACATCTCTCTTCGTTTGGAGTGCTTCAACTTTTTGTACGTGAGACAACAAGGCTTCAGAGAAGGCAGATCTACAGTAACAAAATCATTGGAATTATATGATGAGGTAAGCCAGATCTTACAAGCAAGAGAGGGCCGGATAAATTGAATATTTTTAGATTTTAAGAAGGCTGTTTTGGAATGGATAAAAACTTACTGAAAAGGAAGGGAACAGAGACTTAGAGTAAGACATTTGGTGTCTTTCTGGAAAAAGGTTAGAAGTTGGGTTTCACATGATTCATTTTCAGGGTCACTTTTGTTCCTTTTATATGTAAATGATCTACCTAAGTATGTAAATGCATTTCTGGATATGTTTGAAGATGATAAAGTAATTGTGAAAAAAAGTACTTCAAGACGACCATAATGATATTATAGCTGAAGGATTTTTTGGACTTAAATAGGACTGTCAAGGAGAGTTGAATGTAAAGTCTTACTTCAGTTATGGTTCTTTTTCTATGCCTACATCAATACAGAATATTTTTCAATATTCGTTACATACTTCTTATCATCCGTTCACTTCTGACAAGTCACAGCTCTCCCCAACTTTGCTTCTCTGTACTTTATGTTTTCTTCATACCCAGGTCCAATGAGAGCAAATCTGTTTTTACCATCTTGGTGTCACAATAAGAAAAAATAAAGATAGTGTGCATGAGTGTTCAGAAAAGTGACTAATAAAATTCAGTACTTCAAAATGTAAGGTGATGAAAATTGGTACAAGAAGAAGTGCAAGAAGACCCAAGTTTGGGTACTCAATAGCAGATGCAGAACTTCAAGAGAGAGAGGCTGAGAGAGATCTAGGAGTAAACATTAGCAGAGTTGTTCCGGAAATGCATATTAGTGTCATAGTAAGCACAACATAGTTTTCTTAGCAAAATGGTAGGATAGCCCGCAGACACTTGGTCAAGAAAATGTTCAGAAATATTTATGTAATTTATGAAAGGCCAAAGCTTGAATGTGGAGCACACTTTTGGAATCTGCACTTGAAAAGGCATATAACTACAGCTGAAAGATTTTTACACTTGAATAGGACTGTCCAGGACAGTTCGATGATAAGTCTTCCTTAAGTTACGGTTATTTGTTATGCCTGCAACAACACTGGATATTCTTGGATATTCATTACACACCTCTTATTATCCCTTCACATCTGACAAGTCATTACACTCTCCATCTCCGTTACTTTTTACTTAATATATTCTTCGTGCTCAGGCTCGGTGGGGGCTGTTTTATTTTATTTTATTTTTTGGCCCGTCCTGGTGTATAAAAAAAAAAAAAACCTTAGCTGGAAAAAGCTCAGAGACGTGCTACTAATGTGCTGCGTGAAATGCGCAATCTCAGTTATGAGGAAAGGGTGAGGGAATTAGACTTACCGCCACTCAAAGCTAGAAGAATGAGGGGGGATATGGTGACGGGTTTTAAATTCCTTTATGGTTTTGACAGAGTGGATAGTTGGTCCAGATTACAGAATGTGAGAAGTACCTTTATAGTGTAAGAATAGTTTATATTTAGAATTCGCTAGGCAAGGAAGTAGTTAATGCTTACTGCAGCCATAGTTTTAAGGGTAACGATGATAACTATCATTGAGTATAAAATGGAACCAACCAGGAGACGGCGAGTTACATGCATAGGGCTTATTCCCGTAATCATAATTAGGTAATTACAATTAAGTACTTACACAAACACGCACACACTTATATATACGTACACACACGCACACACACGCACATATAAACTTGCTTATTTAATTCTCATATCCACTGTAAAGCAAGTATTATCATAAGAGTGTAAGAATGCAGTTCATTTAAAGAGTTAAATGTTATAGCTCGAACTTGAGTCATTAAAAGTGGGACAATACTTTTAGTGCACTTCAGTACATTCTTATGGAGAAGAATGAACAAGAGCTTCGAATGAATAATGCATTTCTTGCTACAGGACTCATGCTCGAGCCCTCTGCGTAGGATGTAGAAATATGGATTTATTTTAATCTAAGATTACATAAACACGTAAATATTGCTATGAATAAGGAATATATTGAGTCCTATTCCTCATATATATATATATATATATATATATATATATATATATATATATATATATATATATATATATATATATATATATATATATATATTATATATATATATATATATATATATATATATAAAGTTATGATCCGAGAAGTGTTTAGTAGGGCTAAAAGTTGCACTCTCTTCGGTCATGATAATCTCTACTTTGATATATGAAAAAAGACAAAAAAAAAAAAAAAAAAAAAGTCATGTAATAATCTTTGTAAATTTTTCTAAAAACTATACTCTAATAAAGTCCTTGAATGAATTAGTGTTTTAGTGTTAGACGTTCGGATCTTCTTCCAATTTCCGGAGATTTATACTATGAATTCATTACCCTCTCTAATAAAGCTACTTTATCGCTACTACTACTACTACTACTACTACTACTACTACTACTACTAATAATAATAATAATAATAATAATATTTTACCTTTGTTATTATTATTATTATTATTATTATTATTATTATTATTATTATTATTATTATTATTATTATTATTATTATTATTATCATTATTTACATAATGCTTGAATAATTATACTTGATGATATTTAGATGAGAATAATGATTATGAATTTCCTTTTGATCTCCCTTTTGATAACTGAATAATGTATTCAGAGCCAAGCTTGATATTTTCTTTATCCTACAAAGACACGTACGTCGTCAGACTTGCAAAGGCTTCGAGTTTGGATGTTCTTAACTTTGGCTCCTCTCCTCTCCTGCGCAGTTAGGAAAGTACCCAAAATCTCTCTCTCTCTCTCTCTCTCTCTCTCTCTCTCTCTCTCTCTCTCTCTCCGGCCGCCCTCACTTTCTCTCTCATTTCTCTCACGCTCTCCTGCCGCCCTCACTTTCTCATTTCTCTCACTCTCACTTATCCTTACTCTCTCTTTTCCTCTCTTTCGCCGGGGCACAAAGCCTCCTCTCTACTCACTCTCACTCTCTATTTCACCCTCCTTCCTACCTCTTCTCTTCCTTTTCTCCCTCTCACTTTCTACATTTGCACCCGTTTCATGTCTGAATGCCATACGAGCATAGGCACTGGCGGAAGTATGACGGATTTTACTAGTTGTTATCCTGGTTTATTGATAACTGAGACGTAGTTGTGTGTTTTATGCACTTGCAAAGTCATTTTGTCCATTCGTATATACTATTTTACTGTTCGGTTTGATTCGCAATTTTTTTATTGGCTTACTGTTATGGGCATATGAAATTCCTCACTGTAAGGCTTGATCTACGTAAAAACTGTATTTTACGTATATCTGTTACTTTTCCTTCTTTTGAGTACGCACTATTCCCACTTTATATTCCTTTTTACTGAGATTTTTTTTTTAAGTATATATATATATATATATATATATATATATATATATATATATATATATATATATATATTTTGTTTTTTTTTGTTTTACGCTGTCTCGAGCAGGAGTTTTCCAGAGGGGGTACGGTTATGCAACGATGCCAGGGTACTTTCCTTATTGCGTCGAAAACCCATCTGAAGAGAAGAAAGGACTTGTCCGAGTGCTCCTCAGACTCTCTCTCTCTCTCTCTCTCTCTCTCCTCTCTCTCTCTCTCTCTCTCTCTCTCTCTCTCTAGCAGCATAACCAAAGAAGGACCCCCTTGGATCACCTGCGAAGTTATATCCTTCCATTTTCCCTCTTATGTAACGACTGCTCTTTTTTTTTTTTTTTTTTTTTTTTTGATTCTGCAGACAAGACATACAAAGAAGGTTTTTCAAGGATGATGCAAGAGATCTCGTTTAGTGGGACGACTTATTATTATGACCCTTTTAAATCGAGTTTACAAAAAAAGGGGTCCTGAAATGAACCGTTTAGTGTTAGTAGGTTTTTAGCGGTATTTACGAGATTTTGGATTTTATGTGCAATTATGGCATTGAATATCTACTTTTTCTGATCATTTAAAATTGCTTAGTCTGAAATATACTTTTTAGGGAAATATTGCTGAAAGTATCATATAATATCTAATACAAATGAGGTATTGTTTATTTAGTTATATTCTATACCAACGTTTGTTAAATTTCTACGATAGTTGTTTGGGCAAAACCTGTAAATTCATTTAGTGATTTTTTACAAATATGTGTATGGTATCGTGCTGATATCTCACACACACACACACACACACACACA
>JAXCGZ010013384.1:42500-67500 GCA_037179515.1 Halocaridina rubra | reverse complement strand
CCAGTATTTTAAAGCAAGTAATATATTCCATCTTTCACTCTGTAATATCTCTAGGGAAGAATATTAATATATTTTAAATAAACTATTAACGAGTTTGAAGATTATTAAGAAATTGTTTTGTTCGTTAATTAGAATTGTTTATCCTGAGAGTCGCTGTGTAAAAGGGTGTCTGTGACGTAAAAGCGATCACTCACAGTCATAGAATCGCTGTTTCTGTTTAATATCGTCTCTAGGTTTATATGTTTTAAGGGATATTATTATTTTTTTAAATGTGTGTCGGGTGTTTTGGTTCACAAGCCAACTGAGAAATTTATGACCACATATGGGAGTAATTGAATACTGAGGTCGTTCACCTGCTCATCATCATGCCATTTAGTTAGTATTCAGAGTCATTGGTTTTAACTTTAGTTCTTCTTTGTTACGTGTTTGAACTCTTAAATATGTCCCATTGAAATGACAGATGTCACGAGTAATATAACTTTATGTGACTGTGGAGCTTTGCTTGTCCATTCATCTCTCTCTCTCTCTCTCTCTCTCTCTCTCTCTCTCTCTCTCTCTCTCTCTCTCTCTCCTCTCTCTCTCTCTCTCTCTAACAGATTATTAATTATTGCAATGGTTATAATATATATATATATATATATATATATATATATATATATATATATATATATATATATATATATATATATATATATATATTTATATAAAGAGAGAGAGAGAGAGAGAGAGAGAGAGAGAGAGAGAGAGAGAGAGAGAGAGAGAGAGAGAGAGAGAGAGAGAGAGAGAGAGAATTATTCTTAAGTACTTTGCACATAATGTAGCTCTATGAAACAGCATTATCTTAGTAACGGCCCATGAGTGATGTGTAATAAGTTATGCCGCCCTTCATCTAATTTTCATTTTGTTGGATAATAATAATAAAAATAATAATAATAATAATAATAATAATAATAATAATAATAATAATAATAATAATAATAATAATAATAATAATAACAATAATAATAATAATAATAATAATAATAATAATAATAATAATAATAATAATAATAATTTTAATAATAATAATAATAATAATAATAATAATAATAATAATAATAATAATAATAATAATAATAATAATAATAATAATAATAATAACAATAATAATTTAGAATGTCAGCAGTGATGCTGTAAATGTTTAGCGAAACTTTAACCTCCGCGGGCAGTTGAATCTCTTAATGATTCTGTAGCGCTTTGAATAAACACTCCCCTTATGCTCAGCTCTGTTACAGGCACATATTATACAGGCTTGCAGGATATATCCCATCCCCTGGGAGCACAGACCCCAGGAGAGGTAACGACTTCCAACTGGAAGTAGCCAAATTCTGTTATGCAGGGAGTCCAACTTCATAAGTTATTTCTCATATGTCCTCGCCGTGGCGGGAGCTTCTGGGGTCCATATGTAGTCGGTCTCCCATGATTGTATGTAAGGGATGTCGACAGGGTAACAATGAAAGAACTCTACAGTAACGTTTGAAAGATTTGAATATAATGATCCTCCCGAGAACAGATGCAGATATTTATAATTTTCAGCACTTCCAAGATTCACTACTCTCATTCTCAAAAGTTTTATTATCACACATTATTTATTAAAAAGTAGCATCATCTTATCTTCCCCGAGAGAATAGATCAAAGGGAGATGTGATACATACCAACTGTAAGAAACTGAATTTTGTTGTTCAAGGAGTCCAACTTAAAAGTTGAGATTCTTATTTCTTCACCACTGTGACGGGTTCCTGAGACCTGTATATTCAAAAGTCTTCCAAGATGCTTTATAGGTGACGTTGGCAGTGTAACCATTTTATAAATGCAAATGTATTAAGTAATTAAATTTAGAGAGTAGGCGAAATTATGTACAAATCGTCGACACTTTCAAGAACGGTTGCTCTCATTCTCAAACGTGTTACAATCACATATTATTCAGTCGGGCAGACCATAGTTGAGTGGTTTCTCATTTCTCTTCACCACATTAACACCTTCGTAATCGTGTATAAACGAAGATCTTCCCTGACTTTCTGTAGGTGATCTCGACAGGGTAATAGAGCAGGAAATCAACAATAACATTGTAAATATTATAGCAACCTAAAATATCAGTGATTAGTTTAATATATTTAGAAATCCACTGTACTTTTAAGAGCCACTACTCTCATTTTCAGTGATGCTACAGTCACACCTTATTCAGTCTGTAAAACCATCCTGTATTCCCCCGAAGCACAAGTCCCAGGGATAATAACAAATTCAATGTGGAAGAAGTAAAAGTCTGTTGTTCTGGACATCTAACTTCAAAATTTTTTCCTTATATCAATGTAGCACAGTGCTGGATTCCAGAGTATATAATATTCGAGGCCTTCCAGGATTGTTTATGGGTGATGTCAAAAGGGTAACTGTGTAGAGCTATGGGAGTATGTTGCATATGCTGTAGAGTAAAAAAACTGAGAGTAGATAAATTTATAATAAGTCTTTAGCATGTTTAAGAACTGCCTCTCTCATTGTCAGAAAGAAGCAACCTTGCTCATGCAAGGGAAGGTAATAAATTTCAGTTGAAAGAAAACATATTCTGTTGTTAAGGTGTCCAGTTTCAAATGATACTTGATATTTCGTATATCCTCAGAACGCTGATCCCTGTATATGCAAAAGTTTCGCATGAATATCTGTATGTGATATCGATTAGGTAACAATATAAAAAGTGAACAGTAATGTTGTAGATATCTAGGAAACTAAAACTCCATATATGAGTTGAACTTGACTCTTAAATACCTTGACCTTTCAAGAGCCACATCTTTCATTTTCAGAGGTTAAAAATCTAACATTATCCAGTATGACAGGCAATCTTATACTCTCCCAAAGCACATACCTTATAGGAGTTGATGCATTACCACTGGAATCATTCAAATTCTGGTTTGCACTTAGTCCAGATTCATGAATCATCCCTCATATCTTTTCAACATGGTGACAACTTCCTGACCTCTTTTATAAGTGATTTTATTGCATAATTGTAAGTGATGTCGACAGGTCAACATTGGAAAAAAACATCAAAAGCATAATAATTATTGTAGGAATCAAAATCTCCCAAGAGTCGCTGAAACTGATCATAAATGCTCAGCAGTGTTAAAGAGCCATTGGCCACGTTCTCAGAAGTGCAACAAGCTCATATTATTCAGTTTTATACTCTCCCGAACCACAGATCTCAACGGAAGAGACGATTTCCAACTGGAAGAAACGATTTACTGCGGTTCATGGGATGAAACATCAAAAGTTTTTTCTCGTATATCTGTGTCATGATAATAGCTTCCTAACCTCTATATAACTGAAGATCTGCCAAGATTGTTTGAAAGTGATGTCGACAGGTAACAGTGTTGAAAGACATCCGTAATA
The DNA here is from genome assembly GCA_037179515.1 of Halocaridina rubra. Taxonomy (NCBI): domain Eukaryota; kingdom Metazoa; phylum Arthropoda; class Malacostraca; order Decapoda; family Atyidae; genus Halocaridina; species Halocaridina rubra. The sequence continues at coordinate 64,083 of JAXCGZ010013384.1, read as the reverse complement.
CTGCAAATATTGTAGAAAAGTAAAGCTTCCTAAACTTATAAATCCTTGGCACTTTAAGAGCTATAGTTCACTTTCTTATAAGTGTCTCAATCGTAGATTATGCAGTGTTCAATTCCCCGGAGTACAGATTCCACGGAAGGTAAAAAATTTCTAAAACCAAATGCCGTTCTTCCTTGATTTTCATCTTCTTAAATTGTTTCTCATTTCTCCTCAGCATGGTGACAGCTCTCTTAATCCTATATATCTAAATTTTCCATGATTACTTGGATGTAATATCGACGGGTTACATACATACATATACCTTGGCTGTTTCCCCCTTTAATTGGGGGGTAGCCGACATCAAAAAAGGAAAACAGTTTGGGGAGAAGTTATTCTCCCCTCTACTCCCCCTCTTCTTTGACGTCTCACAGGAGGTTGGTACAAGGGGGGGGGGATTAGAAACGTTGTCAAGTTTTAGGAAACTGACACACACGAGAGTAGATGAGGTTATTTATATATCCTTAGCGTACTAAAGAGCCACTACTTTCATTCTGATTTTGATCGTACATTTTTATGTCTAATATTTCCCCAGAGCATAAATCCCATGAAAGTTATTATAATTATTATTATTATTATTGTTATTATTATTATTATTATTATTATTATTATTATTATTATTATTATTATTATTATTATTATTATTATTATTATTATTGTTATTATTATTATTATTATTATTACTATTATTATTACTATTATTATTATTATTATTATTATTATTATTATTATTATTATTATTATTATTATTATTATTATTATTATTATTATTATTATTCCGAGTAGACGGAATGATTGAAATTGTTTCAACTCTCGAGTAGATTCATCCGACAATTTTCTCTAGATTCATTAGGATGGGGAACAGTGGCATCTGGATAGTAGGTTGGCCATGGCACCAGCCGCCCGTTGAAAGACTACGACTGAAGATATTAGGATGCAACTAGGACTGGGCCAGACAGTTCCAGGTTGAATCTTCCTTCAGGACGGTTCTTTCCTCATGCCTACATCTACACTGAATATTCTGGCATATTCATTACACATCTCTTGCTATTCCATTACATTTGACAAGTCACAATATTCTGCACATCTGTCTCTTTTACTTTCCTTTTCCTCACATTTTGTCATTATTTATGGAAGGTTCACAACTAATGGCCCCCAGTACCCGGCATAGTGGGGTGCGAAGAATCTCCGGGGATCGTGTTGACTCCACCATTGGCTTGAGGGCAGACACGCCTGGTGGTAGTAATGGTTCTGCTCTTAATCTTGCACCTCCTAATAGATCTGCTTCTTTCACTCTTCACTATTCAAACATTCGTGGGCTGAATTCTAATCTTTCGTCTGTGGAACAGCACTTGGGCACTTTCCTCCCTAACCTCCTCCTCCTATCTGAAACCCAGTTGTCTATACATGCTTCCACTGACCCTTTCCAAGTCTCCCACTATAATCTGTATACTCGTTTTCGTTCCAAAGGTGGGGTCTGTGCTTACTGCAACATTAATACTCCTACTGTGAGGCTCATGGACCTTGAATCTCCTGACTTTGATGTTCTCTGGCTAAAAGTTTATCTCTCCACTACCACTATCATCCTTTGCTTCTGCTACTGTTCTCCAAACTCCACCGAGTTTGTGTCTTTCTTTGAAAATCTCTCCTCGTGCCATGAGTCCTTGCTATCTTCTCACCCACATGCTGAAGTTCTCTACATTGGAGACTTCAATGTACACCACAGTGAGTGGCTTCATTCTTCTCACACTGATGTAGGAGGAAGCGAGGCTCTTGCTTTCTCTATTACTCACGATCTGGAGCAAATTATCAAACATCCTACTCGTGTTCCTGATCGTCACGAACATGCTGCTAACACTCTTGACCTTTTTTTTTACTTCTAACCCTTCAAACTACTCTTATTCCGTGCTTTCCCCTCTTGGTTAATCTGACCACTCTATGATCTCTGTCTCTTCCATTTTCGCTCCCCCACCACCAATCCCTCCTACTCAACGCCGCCTTTGGCACTTCGAGCGAACTCAGTATGAAAATTTGCGTAACTTTCTCTTTGACTTTCCATGGGATGGCTACTGCTTTCGGTCCCGCAACCCTGATCGGGTAGCTGTAAAAGTTGCCGAGATCGTGACCGCGGGAATGGAGGCATACATCCCCTCTTCTACAAAAACTTTCTCTCCCCCTAAATTTGGTTTGACCGTGCCTGCTCCATGGCTATCCAGGCTAGGAATCAGGCTCACCGATCTTACCAAGCCTCTCCTTCCGGTTTAACTCGCTCTGCTTTTATTATAGCTAGGAATCGCTGTACAGCTCAGATTCGAAGGTCTAAGGCTTCCTTTATAAGAAGGAAAGTTGATGACCTTAACTCCTCTCCCGCTGACAAATGCTTCTGGTCCTTAGCCAAAAACCTCTCCAAAAACTTCTGTAACTCAAGCTTTCCCCCTCTCATTCGTTCTGATGGTTCTATAGCTTGCTCTCCCACTGACAAAGCCACTCTCTTTGGCTCTCATTTTTCTGCCAACTCTTCTATCAACGATTCCAGCGCACCTGTTCCTCAGTCTTTTCCCCTCTCTAACCCAATGCCCTCCCTTATCCTTTCTTCACGCAAAGTTCATAAGGTTCTTCGCTCACTAAAGACAAACAAGGCATCTGGTCCCGATGGTATCCCTGCAAGGTTCCTTAAGGAGTTTGCAGATGAACTGGCTCCCGTGCTTTGCTGTCTTTTTCGCCTCATTCTGTCAACCAGTATCTATCCTTCATCTTGGAAGCATGCTCTAGTTCAACCTGTTCCTAAGAAGGGTGACCGCACTATTCCTTCTAACTACCGACCTATTGCTCTAACCTCCTCTATTGCTAAAGTTTTCGAAACTTTGCTCAATGCTCACTTCTTGAAACGCCTTGAATCTAACTCACTTATCTCCGATCACCAGTACGGCTTCCGCAAGGCAAGATCCACTGGTGATCTCCTGTCCTATCTTACTCATGTATGGTCATCTTCTCTGAGGAACTATGGGGAATCCTTTGTCGTCGCCCTTGATATCTCTAAGGCTTTTGACAGAGTTTGGCACAAGGCTCTGTTGGCCAAACTCCCTGCCTATGGCTTTACCCCTTCTTTCTGTTCTCTGATTTCCAGTTTTCTTACTGACCGTTCTATATCTGTAGTTGTTGATGGCGCGACATGTAGCCCTTTCTCTGTGTCCAGTGGTGTTCCACAGGGCTCTGTTCTTTCACCTACTCTCTTCCTTCTCTTCATCAATGATCTTCTACAATCCCCATCTTCTTCTCTTCTTCATGCCTTTGCCGATGATTCTGCCCTTCACTTTTCCTCTGCCTTTTCTTCACAACCTTCATCTGTTACTCGTAATCAATCTCGTATCACTCTTTCTTCTACTCTTAACTCCGATTTGCAGAAAGTATCTGAATGGGGCACTCAAAATTTAGTTAAATTCAATGCCTCCAAGACACAGTTTCTGGCTATCTCTTTATCTTCTTCTCCTCCTAATAACCCTATTGTCTTCGAAACTAATGAAATTTACCCTCTTAACTCTTTCAATATATTAGGAATCCATATAGCCTCTAACTTGTCTTGGAGGAATCACATTATCCAAATTTCTAAATCTTCATCCCAAAAATTGTAGGTTTTGTTTCGTTTTCGTTATTACTTTTCCTCACTGCAGTTACTTAAAATTTACAAAGGTCGTAGCCGCCCCTGCTTAGAATACTGCTCACACATCTGGGGTGCTTCTTCCTTTACTTATCTTCTTGATAGGGTTGAATCTAAGGCAGTCAGACTCATTAATGATCCTTCTCTTACTTCTAACCTGGATTCTCTCTCTCTTCGCTGTAAGGTATCTTCCCTTTCGCTTTTCTATCGCTACTACTTCCATCGCTGCTCTGATGAGTTGGCGAGTTGCATCCCTCCTCCACTGCCGAGGCTGCGTAACACTCGCCAAGCGGCCTCATCTCACAGGTACTGTGTGGAGATTTGTAGCTCGCGGATTGGTCGGTGCAGCGACTTTTTCTTCCCATCTACCTCCAGACTCTGGAACTCTCTTCCTCCTTCTGTCTTTCCTAGTTCTTATGACCTTTCATCCTTCAAAAAGCAGATCTATCGCCATCTCAGAGCCTAGTCCTCCATATCTCTGGGTCCTCTTTACTTTGACTGTTTTTTCTGTCTGTCGTTTTCCTTTGTGTGACATTACCTCTTCTCTGCCTTGCCCTTAACCTTTTTCTTTTCCTTCGTCTTGGTATTTTCTCGTGCCCAGGCCTTTGTTGATGAGGGCAGTTTCTGCCTGTCCCGGTGTCACACTCTTAAAAAAAAAATTATAACAATTATTCACAGTGCTCCTTGTAATTGTTGAGGATGCGAGCTGAGAAATGCCTAATACATATACAAACCAACGCAAGAAACAACTCCCATATGAAACCATTCTTGTACCGATAATATTTTTCTATCCTTTGATTACTTTTGGGTGAGCATATCCTAGTAAATTCTTTACTGTATTATCTGTATGGAGACGAAGATTATTTTAAAGTGTCGCACACTGCCTATTAATTTTTCTATGAGTGTGACACCGTAGTGGTCAATGAAAATCGGGTCTGGACACCGAGAAAACGAGAAAGAAAAAGTGAACCAGATAGGTAGTGTTATGACTTGTAAGATGCTGAGCGATAATAAGAGATGTAAAACAAATACTCCAGAATATTCGTTGTATGCGTAGGCATAGGAAAAAAAAAACCGTAACTAACTGAAGACTTAAAACCTAGTTGTCCTGCCCAGTCCTATTTAAGTCCAAAAGACTTTTAATTGTACCACTACGGGCGGCTGGTGCCACACGCCAAGCTTCTACTGGTACATTAAGTATATATTTACTTTACTGCACTATTTTTTTTATTATTAACATAATGAACGGAATATATAAATATTACCTGAAAAAAATTTGGGATCGCCATTAAAGATATTCATGTAGAATAGCGTAAAGGAGACGTATGAAAAATTTGAATTTAATTAAATGAAAGCGATTTTAAGGCACTTTGTATATATAGAATATTATATCTTCTTAGTCACTAATAAGAATAATTTTCAATAACAGTAAACAATATGTCTTTGTCACGTGGGTGTTTAAGTCATCAAAATATATTTCGTTATTGAAAAATATAAAATGATGATTTATGTTGAAGATTGTTCAACCGAACTTCAGTGTGTTAAAATTACAACATTTGGGACTGTAGTTGATGAATTTTAAATGGGTTTTGTGCTGATTGCATTCTTAATGGGAAGCAGTGTTATTCGCGAGTAGATAACTGTTTTACATTAAGTTTTTTTTCTTTTCTTTTCCTCTATCAAAGATAAATACTAATCATTAATTATGTAATGATATTACTGTTTTTATAGTGCTGATTTTGCATTTTGTTGTGACAAATTGAAGAGAGTTTGTTTGCTGTTGGTAAGTAAGAGTTTTAGCCTTCATTTATTTATTTTTTATTTATTTTTATTCATATATATATATATATATATATATATATATATATATATATATATATATATATATATATATATATATATATATATATATATATATATATATATACACACAGGGATCCTCGGGTTACGTGGTCTTGGAGTTATGATGTTTCACCGTTACGACAAAGGTCCGTAAATTATTAATAAATTATTAATATATCAATATTTCAACCTATTTTTTTTCTAAGAGTGTGACACCGGGACAGGCTGAAACTGTCCTTATCAATAAAGGCCGAGGCACGAGAAAATACCAAGACGAAGGAAAAGAAAAAGGTTAAGGGCAAGGCAGAGATGCGGTAATGTCACACATAGGAAAACGACAGACAGAAAAAACAGTCAAAGTACAGAGGACCCAGAGATATGGAGGACTAGGCTCTGAGATGACGATAGATCTGCTTTTTGAAGGATGAAAGGTCATAAGAATTAGGAAAGACAGAAGGAGGAAGAGAGTTCCAGAGTCTGGAGGTATATGGGAAGAAGCAGTCGCTGCAACGACCAATCCACGAGCTACAAATCTCCACACAGTACCTGTGAGATGAGGCCGCTTGGCGAGTGTTGCGCAGCCTCGGTAGTGGGGGAGGGATGCAACTCGCCAACTCATCAGAATGAACATAGTGGCATTCAGTTAGAATGCGTTCATTCCTAAGTATAGCAGATATAAGCTATAAGGTTGGGTTCCTTTTAACCTTCTGTGGTGTAGTGGTAGCGCCTTGACTTAGTAATCATAAGTCCTAGGTTCGAGTCCCGGTCGGGGTAAAAAATGATTCATGTTTTCACATATGTAATGTGCTTATTTGATAATTTCATGGCCCTAATGAGATTGGGAATTGAACTAAATGCTAAAATGAAGCCACGAGTGAGGTTGGGGAATCTGTAATATGAACATAGTGGCATTCAGTTAGAATGCGTTCATTCCTAAGTATAGCAGATATAAGCTATAAGGTTGGGTTCCTTTTAACCTTCTGTGGTGTAGTGGTAGCGCCTTGACTTAGTAATCATAAGTCCTAGGTTCGAGTCCCGGTCGGGGTAAAAAAATGATTCATATATATATATATATATATATATATATATATATATATATATATATATATATATATATATATATATATATATATATATATACTTCTTTATTAGTTTACTTATTTACTTTGTTATTCTTTGTTTACGTTTTATATGTCATTATTAGTCCCAATTTGTTTTGGATACAGAAGGAATGAAGCTGGGGAATTAATGTTGGATGTCTTTCCTATCACTTCTCCGAGTGCTCTCCCACTGCGTACTTTGCCATTCATATATTTATATATCTTTAAGTGGAAGGAATTTAGCGGATAATATTTCAAGGTTTGATAATTTACACTGATATGTTATATGATTAATTGGGATCCGAAAACGATTGTATTGTAATCAGAGGTATTTACTGCAAAAAATCAACGCATCAGAAAGATCTCATCTTTATCTTGTGGACTTATTATGTATAAGAACTCTATAAACGAATAAACATTGAGAGGGGAGGGCAGGCTATTGTTAAAAATAACCTAAATCTCGCATACTTTTAGGATGACGCAATTCTAAATTTTGATTTCTTCGTACAAATAACTAAGACTCCAATTGCTTTAGAGTGCCAGATCCTTATCCTCCTGAACCTGTATGTAGATTAAATGCCACTTTGAATATCATTTCAACGAGGTTCATAAAGCAAGAATTTCGGCTTATAAGAGGAGAGTTACGTTCTCGCATCTTATTTTGGGCTTATGACAGTTCGTTTAATATTTATAGTGTTTATCTTTGTGAACTCTTCAGGAGAATATCAATACTTTCGAATTTTGATGAGAAGTAAGATTGAAGTCATTATTATAGAAACTGAAGCCTGTCAGTGTACATTGAGTCTAGTGGTGCTTGCATTATTAAACAAGGGTACATTTCATTGTCGATACCGGTAATCCTCACTTAACTCCTAAGCACAGCTACTAAAGGCCAATTATGGGCTTATTTAACTTTGCTTAAGTTTGTAATGGTGCGAGATTAGGTACTGTTGTGATTGTTTGGGTTTTTGAGACTAGCTCTTTGGGTACAGGCAAGTAATTATTTTTGGGTGATTCTTAGTGTACTCTGTCCTAAGCTGCAGGGTATTAGAATGAAGCTTTTTAAAGGATAAAATTGGATGCTGTTAAGACATAAGTCTTGAGTAAGTCTTATGTATAAAAATATACATGCATAAACAAACTATTCGCCTTTACACTACAGGTTAAAATGTAACTTGAATGCATAATTGAAATTGAATGAAGAATAGAAAGAAAAAAATAATGAACCAAAGTATGTTAAGTCTTAAGATCCTTGAGCCTTGCGCAATCTGAACTGTTGCTTCTTGGTGTTTCTTTTCGGATTGAGAGCTTGGCTGTAGAATATATATACTTGATTAAGGTTTTGCTCTTTCAGAGTTAAGGGTGCAATAAACAGGTTCTCCCCATGACAGTACAGGATGATTGTATAACTTTAGCTTTGTTTGCGAGTGATGAAGGAAAATGGAAGCAGAATTTTTGATGTTTAATGTACAGTAGTTCGCATCAAACCGAAGAGTGCCATGTGTGTATACTCTTTGTACATTTATGTATTATAATACGAAATATTGCTCTAAAACGTTTTAAGAAAGTTTCTTAGTTTTTTCTGCTGAATGTGATATATGCCTAAGGTCTGTGGATGTAAATATGATTATGTTTATTGTAATGCTTGTCGGTCAGAATAATCAGCTTCATTTTCAAAAAGGTTGGTGTCAATAAAATATTTAAGGTGATCTCCCAATGTGATTTACCATGAGCATTAACATTCAAATACGTGCTCTACGAAGGTTTTCCCATATAACTAGCACACTAGCTAGTTGTTAACATTACCATTCCTAACCTAACCTAGCCTTAAAATATGTTAGGTTAGGTTAGGGTAATTTTTTTACCATTATATTTCTAAAAACTTGATTTTAATTATTTTCTTGCTTTTTAATATTTTGACCATATACAATGGTAGACCATAGATTGTCTGTGGAACACATATTTGGAGAACATCCCATTAAAATTAGTATAAAAAGCTTGCGTACGTTTTTCATGGAAGATGTTTTACTGTGTGCTGTTGCTTTGTGTATGGTCCATATTATTTTTCTTTATCTTACTCTGCCAGATTGTTTGTTCCTGTTAGATTGATATATATAATCCACGGCTCAGCTAACTTAGTTGTGTAACTCTGAGCTTAAGGTCTGTTATTATTCAAACTTACAACACTTGTTACGTCAACTGTTGTATGATGAGCCTATGGTTTGTTGTTGGTCTAGATATTTATTTCCAAAGTGTGCCCAACTGAAAAAGTCCATTCATTCTCTTCCTGGGATTTAGAAGTGGATGGTGATATTTTTTTTATATTCCAATGCTTTCAACTAACGCCATTTGTGTTGCTATGAACTTTTAGCTTAAGATACCTGAATGATTCAGACTGGTATATCTCTGGGTGTCCCATAAGTCACGTGTCTGTAGTGAGTCTGATGTCTACGAAAGAAAGCTGTCCGTCAGTTGTGGTACTATGAGCTCGAAATCAGTGAGTTTTCAAACTAAAATTTCTAATAGTTATCATATGGCTACATAGGATATTTAACTATGCGTGAGGTATATTGATACAAATTCGGAATATCAGAACCATTCAGTTACAAAAGTAAGTAGTGTCAATGGGTATATGAGTTGCATGTATATTCTAATAACTCATTCCAAAGGGCCCATAAGGTCCCGTTATTGTTTTTTAATGTTTTTTTCTTATGAAAGTGACACCGGGACAGGCAAAAACTGCCCAAATCAATAAAGGCCCGGACACGAGAAAACACCTGGACAAAGGAAAAGAAAAATGTTAAGTACAAGGCAGAGATGAGGTAATATCACACAAAGGAAAACGACAGACAAAAAAGCAGTCAAAGTACAGAGGACAGAGAGATATGGAGGACTACGCCCTGAGATGACGATAGATCCGCTTTTTGAAGGATGATAGGTCATAAGAATTAGGAAAGACAAAAGGAGGAAGAGTTTCAGAGTCTTGAGATAGATGGGAAGAAGCAGTCGTCGCACCGACCAATCCGCGAGTTACAAATCTCCACACAGTACTTGTGGGATGAGGCCGCTTGGCGAGTGTTACGCGGCCTCAACAGTGGGGGAGGGATGCAACTCGCCAACTCATCAGAGCAGCGATGGAAGTAGTAGCGATAGAAAAGAGGAAGGGACGATACATTACGGCGAAGAGAGAGAGAATCCAGATTAGAAGTAAGAGAAGGATCATTAATGAGTCTGACTGCCTTAGATTCAACCCTATCAAGGAGATAAGTATAAGAAGAAGCACCCCAGATGTGTGAGCAGAATTCTAAGCAGGGATGAATAAGACTTTTATACATTTTAAGTAGCTGTAAAGAGGAAAAGTAATGACAGAAAGGAAACAAAACCCCCAATTTTTTGGATGAAGATTTAGAAATTTGGATTATGTGATTCCTCCAAGACAAGTTAGAGGCTATATGGATTCCTAATATGCTGATAGAATTAAGAGGGTAAATTTGGTTAGTTTCAAAGACAATAGGGTTATCAGGAGAAGAAGAAGATAAAGAGATAGCCAGAAATTGTCTTGGAAGCATTGAATTTGACTAAATTTTGAGTGCCTCACTCAGATGCCCTCTGAAAATCGGAGTTGAGAGTAGAAAAAAGAGTGATACCAGACTGAATACGAGTAGCAGATGAAGGTTGTGAAGAAAAGGCAGAGGAAAATTGAAGGGTAGAATCACCAGCAAAGGCATGAAGAAGAGAGGAAGATGGGGATTGTAGAAGATCACTGATGAAGAGAAGGAAGAGAGTAGGTGAAAGAACAGAGCCCTGTGGAACACCACTAGTAACAGACAAAGGGCTAGATATAAAATGGTCAGAAACAAAACTGGAAATCAGAGAACAGAAAGAATGGGTAAAGCCATAGGCAGGGAGTTTGGCCAACAGAGCCTTGTGCCAGACTCTGTCAAAAGCCTTAGAGATATCAAAGGCGACGACAAAGGATTTCCCAAAGTTCCCCAGAGAAGATGACCATACATGAGTTAGATAGGACAGGAGGTCACCAGTGGATCTTGCCTTGCAGAAGCCGTACTGGTGATCAGAGATAAGCGAGTTAAATTCAAGGCGTTTCAGGAAGTGAGCATTGAGCAAAGTTTCGAAAACTTTAGCAGTAGAGGTGGTTAGGGCAATAGGTCGGTAGTTTGAAGGAATAGAGCGGTCACCCTTCTTAGGAACAGGTTGAGCTAGACCATGCTTCCAAGATGAAGGATAGATACTGGTTGACAGAATGAGGCGAAAAAGACGGCAAAGCAAGGGAGCCAGTTCATCTGCAAACTCCTTAAGGAACCTTGCAGGGATACCATCGGGACCAGATGCCTTGTTGGTAAAGATTGAGGAACAGGTGCGCTGGAATCGTTTATAGAAGAGTTGGCAGAAAAATGAGAGCTAAAGAGAGTGGCTTTGTCAGTGGGGAAGTAAGCTATAGAACCATCAGAACAAATGAGAAGGGGAAAGCTTGAGTTACGGAAGTTTTTGGAAAGGTTTTTGGCTAATGACCAAATGCATTTGTCAGTGGGAGAGGAGTTAAGGTCATCAGCTTTCCGTCTTATAAAGGAAGCCTTAGCCCTTCGAATCTGAGAAGTACAGCGATTCCTAGCAACAATAAAAGCAGAGCGAGTTAAATCGGAAGGAGAGGCTTGGTAAGATCGGTGTGCCCGATTCCTAGCCTGGATAGCCATGGAGCAGGCACGGTCAAACGAAGGTTTAGGGGTAGAGAAAATTTTTGTAGAAGAGGAGATGTATGCCTCCATTCCCGCGGTCAAGATCTCGGCAGTTTTTAGAGCTACCTGATCAGGGTTGCGGGATCGAAAGCAGTAGTCATCCCATGAGAAGTCAAAGAGGAAGTTACTCAAATTATCATGTTGGTTGTGCTCAAAGTGCCAAAGGCGGCACTGAGTAGGAGGGATTGGTGGAGGGGGAGCGATGATAGAAGAGATTGAGATCAGAGAGTGGTCAGATGTTCCAAGAGGGGAAAACACATAATAAAAGTAAAAATGTTGTCAGCAGCTTGCAATCTTTACAGTTTTTGGCTCATAAATACCACCCTTTAGTAGCTCAGGGGATATAACACTGAGCTCATTTCAAGAGGTCCCAAGTACAGTTACCCTTGGTATCTTGAAATGTTTCATTCAACCAGATCACTTCTGTCTAAGAAGACATTGTGGCTTTCATTGTATAATAGCCCCTGTCTTCCCAGCTTGCTCACTAAGTAAACCACTTGAGTAAATGAACAGCATCTTTACAAGCTCGGCCTTCACTTTAGGGTCATAATGCCCTCTCCTGAACTTCCTGAAAATGAAAATATATGTGTACATATATACCTGCGTAATATTTATATATTCTTATAGAATATTTGTCAATAGATGGAGAGACATTAGTGGAATGGATGTTGAGAGTTTTTTAATGTACTTTTCAGTAAAGGGAAGGTTCCCATTGAATGGAAGAGAGTATGTGTAGTTCCACTTCATAAAAGAAAGAAAGATAAGTACGAAAATAGTAATTTTAAAGGAATTAGTCTCTTGAATGTAGTTGTTAAGGTATATGGAAGTGTTGATCCAGAGATTTAGTAGAGGAACTGAAGAAAATGATCAGGGAAGAACGGTGTGAGTTCTGGAGAGGAAGAAAGTAAGTTAAGCAAGTGTTTGTGGTAAGACAGGTATGTGAGAAGTTCCTAGAGAGAGGTGAGAACACTTTTTTGGACTTATTGACTTCATAAAGCGTATGCCAGAATTATTAGAGAAGTATTATTGTTTATATTGGGATTGTTTGTAATAAATGGAAGTTTGATGAATGCAGTCTAGGATATTTACAGTGTTGAGAGTCGAGAATAGTGAAAGTTATTTGTGTTTACTAGTTATTGACCTGTACTATTCCTCCAAAGCGTATTGGTGATTCTTCTGATGGCAGTGCTGTGAAGAAAAGGAAAGCCATCACCATGGAAATTAAAGTAGAAATAGTAAAACGTTCGGAAAAAGGAGAAACTGCTATGAACATTGGCGCTCATCGGGATTAGCCCATTCGACCATGGCGATGATCATTAAGGATTAAGATTACATCCTTACACAATGATAGGTTATGCTCCTATGATGTCCCCTGTGATTACTAAGCAGCGTAGTGGCCTTGTGATCGAAATGGAAATGTTATTAGTGTTTTGGCTGCAAGACCAGCATCGACAGTGTATCTCATTGTGCCTCATGTTGATACAGGAAAAAACTAAAAGATTGTTCGATGTCGTGAAATAAGATAAGTGGGATGAGAGTGAAAGTGAAGAGATTGTGGCCAGTAGCAGTTGATTTATGCATTTTAAGACTCATGATAATTTGGATAACCTAAGGGTGCTAGTGGTGATGAGAAAGCAGCAAAAGAGTTTCCCAGGGTGTTAGCAGAAATAATTAGGGAGGGCGATTACCGTGCTGAACAAGAATTTAACTTGGATGAGTCTGGCTTGTTCAGGAAGCGTATGCCTCTTTATGTGTACATTGCCAAGGAGGAGAAGACAGTACCAGGCCATAAAGTCAGCAAGGAGAGACTGACTTTGCTTTTGGGGGCTAATGCTGCTGTATACTTTTAGGTGAAGCCCTTGTTGGTTTACTTTGCAGAAAATCCAATGGCATATGGAAGGATCAACTGCCTGTCATCTGGAAGTTGAACAAGAAGGCTTTGATATCCCTTTAGATATTCGAGGACTGGCTCAGCAACCATATTTTGCCTGAAGTGGAATGGTACTGTGCTTCCAAGGGTCTTCCCTTTAAGATGTTGCTAGTGAAGGACAAGCCCCTGGTCACCCTCTCAATTTGGATGACTTTCATTCTAACTTAAACGGGGTTTACCTTCAACCTAATACCACTTCCTTATTACAGCCAATGGATCAAGGTTCATTGCCTCTTTCATGGCCTACTACCTAAGAAGGACAATTGCTATGGGTCTTAGGGCAACTGAGAAGGACAAGAACTTGTCTATTAAGGAGTTCTGGAAGTCGCACAATATTTTTCATGCAGTGAAGAACTTGCTGATTCTTTGGAGGAAGTTAAGCAGACGAACTTAATGGGATATAGAAGAAACTTTGCCCCCAGTTTGTGAATGATTTCCATGGCTTTGAGAAGACAATTGAAGCTATCACCAAGAACGTTGTTGCCCTGAGTAAGGAGCTCAAGTTGGAGACGGGGTCTGATGATGTAACAGAGCTCCTGAAATCTCATGGAGAGAAGTTATCTGCTGAGGATCTTATTCAAAGGGAGAAAAAGATGGCTGAAGAGGAGGAAAATATACCAAGCCCAGAACCCCAGAGATTCACATGCATGGAATTGGAAGAATCTTTTGTCCTGATAGAGGAAGTTTTGGCAAAGCTCGAGACTCAGGTATGCTAAGGTTGCCAGAGGAGCCACGGATTGCCCGCGGTGGTACAAGGAATTTTGGGAGGAGGAGAAGAAGAGGGCATCCTTCCAGGCTGGCCTCGACCAATTATTCGTGAAGGTAGTGCCCCCACCAACAGATCCTGTAACCTCTACCTCAACTGCCTCTATAGACTCACCTTCCCCAGTATCTCCAGCATCTGCTGAAGGTTCTTTTACCTCTCCAGACTCACTTACCCCAGTCACTTTGGCACCCGCCTTTCCAACTTCCTCCTTAAAGCCTGTTTGTCTCTCCCTCCCTTGCAACACCCCTTCCAATGTATAAGGTGACCACACGAGTAAAGGTAAGCAATCTGTATAGTGTACTTTTACTACTTTTATTTCTCAGATTATGAACTTAGATTATATTTCTTTGTTTTAGATTATATATTTCTATCATAGGTGGAGGACCTAGGTTCGTATTCAGGTGTGTTCTGACTTACGATGTGGTATGGCATGTGTCAAGAACAGGACCCTGTCGTAAATAGAGGACCTCCTTATATATATATATATATATATATATATATATATATATATATATATATATATATATATATATATATATATATATATATATATATATATATATATATATATATATATATATATACATATACTTCTTTATTAGTTTACTTATTTACTTTGTTATTCTTTGTTTACGTTTTATATGTCATTATTAGTCCCAATTTGTTTTGGATACAGAGGTAATGAAGCTGGGGAATTAATGTTGGATGTCTTTCCTATCACTTTGCCGAGTGCTCTCCCACTGCGTACTTTGCCATTCATATATTAATATTTCTTTAAATGGAAGGGATTTAGCGGATAATATTTCAAGGTTTGATAATTTACACTGATATGTTATATGATTAATTGGGATCCGAAAACGATTGTATTGTAATCAGAGGTATTTACTGCACAAAATCAACGTATCAGAAAGATCTCATGTTTATCTTGTGGACCTATTATGTATAAGAACTCTATAAACGAATAAACATTGAGAGGGGAGGGCAGGCTATTGTTAAAAATAACCTAATTCTCGCATACTTTTAGGATGACGCAATTCTAAATTTTGATTTATTCGTTCAAATAACTAAGACTCCAATTGCTTTAGAGTGCCAGATCCTTATCCTCCTGAACCTGTATGTAGGTTAAATGCCACTTGGAATATCATTTCAACGAGGTTCACAAAGAAAGAATTTCGGCTTATAAGAGGAGAGTTACGTTCTCGCATCTTATTTTGGGCTTATGAAAGTTCGTTTAATATTTATAGTGTTTATCTTTGTGAACTCTTCAGGAGAAAATAAATATTTTTTAATTTTGAAGAGAAGTACGATTGAAGTCATTATTATAGATACTGAAGCCTGTCAGTGTACGTTGAGTCTAGTGGTGCTTGCATTATTAAACAAGGGTACATTTCATTGTCGATACCGGTAATCCTCACTTAACTCCTAAGCACAGCTACTAAAGGCCAATTATGGGCTTATTTAACTTTGCTTAAGTTTGTAATGGTGCGAGATTAGGTATTGTTGTGATTGTTTGGGTTTTTGAGACTAGCTCTTTGGGTACAGGCAAGTAATTATTTTTGGGTGATTCTTAGTGTACTCTGTCCTAAGCTGCAGGGTATTAGAATGAAGCTTTTTAAAGGATAAAATTGGATGCTGTTAAGACATAAGTCTTGAGTAAGACGTAGGTCTTATGTATAAAAATATACATGCATAAACAAACTATTCGCCTTTACACTACAGGTTAAAATGTAACTTGAATGCATAATTGAAATTGAATGAAGAATAGAAAGAAAAAAATAATGAACCAAAGTATGTTAAGTCTTAAGATCCTTGAGCCTTGCGCAATCTGAACTGTTGCTTCTTGATGTTTCTTTTCGGATTGAGAGCTTGGCTGTAGAATATATATACTTGATTAAGGTTTTGCTCTTTCAGAGTTAAGGGTGCAATAAACAGGTTCTCCCCATGACAGTACAGGATGATTGTATAACTTTAGCTTTGTTTGCGAGTGATGAAGGAAAATGGAAACAGAATTTTTGATGTTTAATGTACAGTAGTTCGCATCAAACCGAAGAGTGCCATGTGTGTATACTCTTTGTACATTTATGTATTATAATACGAAATATTGCTCTAAAACGTTTTAAAAAAGTTTCTTAGTTTTTTCTGCTGAATGTGATATATGCCTAAGGTCTGTGGATGTAAATATGATTATGTTTATTGTAATGCTTGTCGGTCAGAATAATCAGCTTCATTTTCAAAAAGGTTGGTGTCAATAAAATATTTAAGGTGATCTCCCAATGTGATTTACCATGAGCATTAACATTCAAATACGTGCTCTACGAAGGTTTTCCCATATAACTATCACACTAGCTAGTTGTTAACATTACCATTCCTAACCTAACCTAGCCTTAAAATATGTTAGGTTAGGTTAGGGTAATTTTTTTACCATTATATTTCTAAAAACTTGATTTTAGTTATTTTCTTGCTTTTTAATATTTTGACCATATACAATGGTAGACCATAGATTGTCTGTGGAACACATATTTGGAGAACATCCCATTAAAATTAGTATAAAAAGCTTGCGTACGTTTTTCATGGAAGATGTTTTACTGTGTGCTGTTGCTTTGTGTATGGTCCATATTATTTTTCTTTATCTTACTCTGCCAGATTGTTTGTTCCTGTTAGATTGATATATATAATCCACGGCTCAGCTAACTTAGTTGTGTAACTCTGAGCTTAAGGTCTGTTATTATTTAAACTTACAACACTTGTTACGTCAACTGTTGTATGATGAGCCTATGGTTTGTTGTTGGTCTATATATTTATTTCCAAAGTGTGCCCAACTGAAAAAGTCTATTCATTCTCTTCCTGGGATTTAGAAGTGGATGGTGATATTTTTTTTTATATTCCATTGCTTTCAACTAACGCCATTTGTGTTGCTATGAGCTTTTAGCTTAAGGTATCTGAATGATTCAGACTGGTATATCTCTGGGTGTCCCATAAGTCACGTGTCTGTAGTGAGTCTGATGTCTACGAAAGAAAGCTGTCCGTCAGTTGTGGTACTATGAGCTCGAAATCAGTGAGTTTTCAAACTAAAATTTCTAATAGTTATCATATGGCTACATAGGATATTTAACTATGCGTGAGGTATATTGATACAAATTCGGAATATCAGAACCATTCAGTTACAAAAGTAGGTAGTGTTACTGGGTATATGAGTTGCATGTATATTCTAATAACTCATTCCAAAGGGCCCATAAGGTCCCGTTATTGTTTTTTAATGTTTTTTTCTTATGAAAGTGACACCGGGACAGGCAAAAACTGCCCAAATCAATAAAGGCCCGGGCACGAGAAAACACCTGGACAAAGGAAAAGAAAAATGTTAAGTACAAGGCAGAGATGAAGTAATATCACACAAAGGAAAACGACAGACAAAAAAACAGTCAAAGTACAGAAGACAGAGAGATATGGAGGACTACGCCCTGAGATGACGATAGATCCGCTTTTTGAAGGATGATAGGTCATAAGAATTAGGAAAGACAAAAGGAGGAAGAGAGTTCCAGAGTCTTGAGATAGATGGGAAGAAGCAGTCGTCGCACCGACCAATCCGCTAGTTATAAATCTCCACACAGTACTTGTGAGATGAGACCGCTTCGCGAGTGTTACGCGGCCTCAACAGTGGGGGAGGGATGCAACTCGCCAACTCATCAGAGCAGCGATGGAAGTAGTAGTGATAGAAATGAGGAAGGGACGATACATTATGGCGAAGAGAGAGAAAATCCAGATTAGAAGTAAGAGAAGGATCATTAATGAGTCTGACTGCCTTAGATTCAACCCTATCAAGAAGATAAGTATAAGAAGAAGCACCCCAGATGTGTGAGCAGAATTCTAAGCAGGGATGAATAAGACTTTTTTACATTTTAAGTAGCTGTAAAGAGGAAAAGTAATGACAGAAAGGAAACAAAACCCCCAATTTTTTGGATGAAGATATAGAAATTTGGATTATGTGATTCCTCCAAGACAAGTTAGAGGCTATATGGATTCCTAATATGTTGATAGAATTAAGAGGATAAATTTGGTTAGTTTCAAAGACAATAGGGTTATCAGGAGGAGAATAGAAACTGTCTTGAAAGCATTGAATTTGACTAAATTTTGAGTGCCTCACTCAGATAACCTCTGCAAATCGGAGTTGAGAGTAGAAGAAAGAGTGATGCCAGACTGATTACGAGTAGCAGATGAAGGTTGTGAAGAAAAGGCAGAGGAAAATTGAAGGGTAGAATCACCAGCAAAGGCATGAAGAAAAGAGGAAGATGGGGATTGTAGAAGATCATTGATGAAGAGAAGGAAGAGAGTAGGTGAAAGAACAGAGCCCTGTGGAACACCACTGCTAACAGAGAAAGGACTAGATATAAAATGGTCAGAAAGAAAACTGGAAATCAGAGAACAGAAAGAAGGGGTAAAGCCATAGGCAGGGAGTTTGGGCAACAGAGCCTTGTGCCAAGACTCTGTCAAAAGCCTTAGAGATATCAAGGGCGACGACAAAGGATTTCCCAAAGTTCCCCAGAGAAGATGACCATACATGAGTTAGATAGGACAGGAGGTCACCAGTGGATCTTGCCTTGCAGAAGCCGTACTGGTGATCAGAGATAAGCGAGTTAAATTCAAGGCGTTTCAGGAAGTGAGCATTGAGCAAAGTTTCGAAAACTTTAGCAGTAGAGGTGGTTAGGGCAATAGGTCGGTAGTTTGAAGGAATAGAGCAGTCACCCTTCTTAGGAACAGGTTGAGCTAGACCATGCTTCCAAGATGAAGGATGGATACTGGTTGACAGAATGAGGCGAAAAAGACGGCAAAGCAAGGGAGCCAGTTCATCTGCAAACTCCTTAAGGGACCTTGCAGTGATACTATCGGGACCAGATGCCTTGTTGGTAAAGATTGAGGAACAGGTGCGCTGGAATCGTTTATAGAAGAGTTGGCAGAAAAATGAGAGCCAAAGAGAGTGGCTTTGTCAGTGGGGAAGTAAGCTATAGAACCATCAGAACAAATGAGAAGGGGAAAGCTTGAGTTACGGAAGTTTTTGGAAAGGTTTTTGGCTAAGGACCAAATGCATTTGTCAGTGGGAGAGGAGTTAAGGTCATTAGCTTTCCTTCTTATAAAGGAAGCCTTAGCCCTTCGAATCTGAGAAGTACAGCGATTCCTAGCAACAATAAAAGCAGAGCGAGTTAAATCGGAAGGAGAGGCTTGGTAAGATCGGTGTGCCCGATTCCTAGCCTGGATAGCCATTGAGCAGGCACGGTCAAACGAAGGTTTAGGGGTAAAGAAAGTTTTTGTAGAAGAGGAGATGTACGCCTCCATTCCCGCGGTCAAGATCTCGGCAGTTTTTAGAGCTACCTGATCAGGGTTGCGGGACCGAAAGCAGTAGTCATCCCATGAGAAGTCAAAGAGGAAGTTACACAAATTATCATGTTGGTTGCGCTCAAAGTGCCAAAGGCGGCACTAAGTAGGAGGGATTGGTGGAGGGGGAGCGATGATGGAAGAGATTGAGATCAGAGAGTGGTCAGATTTTCCAAGAGGGGAAAACACATAATAAGAGTAAAAATTTTGTCAGCAGCTTACAATCTTTACAGTTTTTGGCTCATAAATACCACCTTTTAGTAGCTCAGGGGATATAACACTGAGCTCATTTCAAGAGGTCCCAAGTACAGTTACCCATGGTATCTTGAAATGTTTCATTCAACCAGACCACTTCTGTCTAAGAAGACATTGTGGCTTCCATTGTATAATAGCCCCTGTCTTCCCAGCTTGCTCACTAAGTAAACCACTTGAGTAAATGAACAGCATCTTAACAAGCTCGGCCTTCACTTTAGGGTCATAATGCCCTCTCCTGAACTTCCTGAAAATGAAAATACATGTGTACATATATACCTGCGTAATATTTATATATTCTTATAGAATATTTGTCAATATATGGAGACACATTAGTGGAATGGATGTTGAGAGTTTTTTAATGTACTTTTCAGTAAAGGGAAGGTTCCCATTGAATGGAAGAGAGTATGTGTAGTTCCACTTCATAAAAGAAAGAAAGATAAGTACGAAAATAGTAATTTTAAATGAATTAGTCTCTTGAATGTAGTTGTTAAGATATATGGAAGTGTTGATCCAGAGATTTAGTAGAGGAACTGAAAAAAATGATCAGGGAAGAACGGTGTGAGTTCTGGAGAGGAAGAAAGTAAGTTGAGCAAGTGTTTGTGGTAAGACAGGTATGTGAGAAGTTCCTAGAGAAAGGTGAGAACACTTTTTTGGACTTATTGACTTCATAAAGCGTATGCCAGAATTATTAGAGAAGTATTGTTGTATATATTGGGATTGTTTGTAATAAATGGAAGTTTGATGAATGCAGTCTAGGATATTTACAGTGTTGAGAGTCGAGAATAGTGAAAGTGATTGGTTTGAGGTAACTGTTGAGTTATGCCAAGATTGTGTTATTATATTATGGTTTCTTAATTGAGCATATGATTGGAGTGGTAAGGGAAGAAAATGAAAGAGTGCTATGAAGAGGCTAGGGATTAATTGGTGAGACTGCTGGTTTGTGGAAAGTGAGTCAATTACTGTTTGTAGATAACACGACATTGATGACTGATTCTGAGGATGAACTAGTGCATATAGTGCCTGAGTTTGTTAGGGTATGTGCAAAATATTGCTAGTGAATGATGATAAAAGTAAAGTCATGAGATGTGTAAGGAGTGTTATTGTTTGGAGACTGAATGTGAGAATTAATTGGGAGATACTTGAGGAAATAGTGAGTGTAAGTATCTGGGGTTGCTTTTGACAGGAAATGGTCGAGTGGATGCGAAGGTAAGCCAAAGAGTGAAGTAAGTAAGTAAATACTTAGGTGGGGTGAAAATTAAGATGAAAAATTAAGTATTTAGGAATAAATGCCAGAGAAAGTTATATGATGGAGTGATTGTGCCAACTACATTCTGTGTAGCAGAGACTTAGGCTATAAGAGAGTATGAAAAAAAAATAAGTAGAGTGTAATAGGGATTAGCTCTCTGATAAGTATAATAGGTGTAACTACAGTAGAATGAGAAATGAAGAGGTGAGGCAGAGAATGGGTGTTGAAAGAAAGCTGACGGAGATGTTAGATCATAGAGTATTGAAAGAATGAGTAATCACCGACTAGCAAAGAGAGTGTAGAGTGCAGAAGTAATAGGAGTAGGTCCATAGGGAAGACCTAGCATGAGATAGATGGGTGAGGCGAAGCGAACTCCATATTCACGTGATATGTCAGTGTAGCAGTGAAGGGAGATTGCAACTGATAGGAATGAGTGGAGAAACATTTTGTATGTTTGGCGCTGGCCGAAGGGATTTCTGGCAACTGCTAGCACAGTAAACTAGAACTAGTGGATGTGAGGGGGTTGCCATGTTATGAAGCGGTGCGGGCGAACCAGCTGCGGATGTCGGGACTAATGGCAGAAGATTCTTGCCTATTATCCTGTGAATGACATAAACAGAATGGTGGTA
>JAXCGZ010013384.1:30000-37500 GCA_037179515.1 Halocaridina rubra | reverse complement strand
AGTAAACAGCTTAAACTCTCGGTCTTGGACGGGGACCGATCTTTCGACCTCGTGAATGCGAAGCCAGTGCGTTACCACTGTACTAGCCAGCAGTACTCTAAGCAAGGACAAATAACACCTTTGTATATATATATATATATATATATATATATATATATATATATATATATATATATATATATATATATATATATATATATATATATATATATATAATGGCTATTTTTATTTGCTATACATAATTTTTAATCAGTCATGATGTACCAGTTAAACATAGAAACCCCAATAATATAAGCTTTTTATTAAGAAGAAACCCAAGCTTACATCAGAGTATGAGATACCTTGTGAATTATCTCTTAGTCTAAGCTTGGGTGCTATGGCTTTAGATATATTAAGAATTCATCATTGCACAAATTATGTGTTGGTGTGTGTTCTTCACCAGACATGTTGCAGACTTATAGAAATTTTTTCCCTTTCAGTTAGAGACAGAATTTTTAGGATTATCTCGATATTTCTCACTGCACCTAAACGAGTACCAAAGTTTACATTTACATAATTGATAATCGTACCTCGATCACTGATCACCTTGAGTGTCTACTTTTTGTTGGGTTATATCATATTATTATATTTAACTCGTTTTATGTGTCACTATTTACCTCCATTTTAGAGCTGTACACTGATTGAAGCTAGGGAATCAAGGCTAGCTGCCCTTCCTAACTCCCCACGATGGGCTCGATATCGAGTTTGTTACCTCCCAAATCTTGCCTTCTATCACTATTCAACCTTGGTCCCCATACTATATCATTATATATTATTGCCGTAGTCATGGTTTCGTAGAGTTTACTATGTCCATCTATAATACTCCTGTTGTCATCGTGAAAGAAGTTTGCTGTACATATTAGACCGTAATTTTTACGTGAAAAAATTTGCACCCTTCCCTCCTCCCCCACGAGTAATAAAATAAACACATTTTGTCTATTTATAGATGACGCAATCCTCCATGTAATTTGCACATGCCAATTAACAAGAAGATCCATCACCCCATTCCCCACATATAAGGTCATTGTTGGGGTCGAAGGGTCGCCATGACCTCCACCCTTTAGTATGTGGGTCACACACAGTGTAAATGGGTAATGGTAGTATGCTGCTGGGTCCAAAAGCCGTAGCTTGTTTGCCCACTCCGCTTGTCTTATATGATCAGACCTATTAAAGATGAGTCGGTGAGGGAAAATTCTTTCGGGTCGTCTCATTCATTCATAATCTTTCTCCACCCCATCCCTACGCATTGCACTCTTCCCTTCTCCACTTACATGCCACGTGCATTCAGTGCTGTCTCCACTTCTGGCATCACCATTCTTGGTTTGTTTCTCACCATTATTCCATTTACCTCAGCTGTCAACATGCTCTTCATAAGTCGTTCCTCATTCATTCTTTCCATTTACCCAAACCCATTCAGTTTTCTGTTGTCTGACTTATCAGACAGGTTTCCTCCAGTGCCCATTTTCTGCCTCACCTCCACAGTCCTCACTGTATACATTCTTGACCCACCTCTCGTACTTGTCTAACGCCCAATTGCTAATTCATTTAATCTTTTCCTTTCATTCTCTCTTACATTCCAAATCTCTTCTCTTTACAGTGCTGCAGAAACAATGACTCCTACATACCACTTTTTCTTTGCTTTCATTCTCTTTGTAATTCGACTCCGCATCCACTACTTCATTCTCCGTTGCTTGTGACTCCAAATGCTTTAAGTCTAAATAAACATATGTATGAAAAAAATCCGTCATGAAATCCTTTTTTCCTCTGAAGATTTATTTCAACCTGAAGGAAGAATTATCACTTCAGAAATATATATATTTTTTTTATTTCGGGTAATATGGACTGCTCTTACAAAATGAAATGCTAAAACAAGAATAATGTAAGCAAAATAATTCTGTCATGAAATCCGTTTTTTCTCTGAAGATTTGATTTAGCCTGCAGGAAGAACTTCTACTTCAGAAATATTATTTTATACTTCTTTGCATATGGACTGCCCTCGCAGAATTAGATGACCGTGTAGGAAGAGATTCAAACGTATAATGCAAAGACTTTATAGCAGAAAAAAAAATCAAATTGTTGATTTTACACACACTAGTGTGATTGTTCATGCCAAAAATGTACTTCATGGAACACTGGAATGTCTGTAGACTATCTTTAGTATGTATCTTGGTTTATTCGTTTACCAATTTTATGACTATATTTTCATCTACCGGAAATTTTTTTTACTAAAATTTATTTTTGTATTTCCGTATTTTAATCTCTCGTGATTGACTTTTTCCTAAGATATATTACTCCTTTTTGCTTTGTATTTTACCACTACTTCATAGTTTTATTTCATTCAAAAAGCAGTGTTCATAATGTATTTTGCTGTTATAAAAGCGAATTTTTCATACACTCTTACAAGGTGCTCTGTTTTTTGTAAATATATAAATGGCTATAGAGATAAGTGATAATGGTAATACAGCAACAAGTATACAGTTAACATAAAAAAAAATCCTACAGTGCGGCCAAACGTTCATGAACAGTAGAAGAATATTAACGGGTGTAAAGTCTGATATTGGAGGAGAACCATTATAAGGCGAGAATCTAACTTTGCGGAAACCTGGCTGTATAGAGCTGGATAGATATTAATCTAACAAAACCACGGTTGTCATTGGACGTCCTTAGGCATTTGTATTCACATTTCACTTATAAAATACATTTGTCTATCCTCTTCTGGCTTGTGTATGTGTTGTGAGTCTTAAATGATCAAGATGGCGGATAAATAATGCATTTAGTTGCGAAATATGATGAAAATGCTTCCTGTTACTCACGTACGGTCACGGAAGCAGTAGCTTAATATTTAGAAAATGTAATTAAAATAGAAATGTGGCACAAAAGAAACCACCTTCTGTCAGTTCAGTGGAGTCATGTTACCTGGCTCACACTGAAGAGGCACCGAATTCAGGTACTTTAAGTGGCTTATATGTCTTCTCTTTGCCAAAGCCGTTTGGAGATAAGCAGCAAGAGTTAGTGGCACCCCTCATTTGGTAAACTCTTGAGGTTAGTGATGGAACAGTTTCTTTAAGAGCTTGGGCTCTGAAGGTGAAGAAGTGCCCGTATTGCACCTGTCATGTTAAAAAAAATTATCTTTCAAAGCTTATTATTTTCTGTAGTTTAACTAATAAAATGCGTTCTTAAAATGCTCTTGCAGTATTAAATTTTCTATGCAATCTAAAGTTATGTTTTTCAAGGTGTTTTCTGGGGTTATCAGCTTGCACAAGGAGATTAATGGGATTATTCATGTATGCAAGACTTTCATGTAGTAATTATGCTACCATTATTGTATACTATGAATGTATATATTTTCAGTGAAATTCTAAAATAATTTATAAAGCATTATTAGACTGAATCCAAAATTTGTGATCGAGGCGTATTTTCATATAAAATTCAAATCTTTTTCAGTAGGTATATATAATAGTCAAATAAACACAATGCCAGACGTGTAAATATCAGAAATATATTGTTCCTGACCAAGATTATAAAGTATAGCACTGAAACCATACCATCGTTTTTCCCTATGTAATCCAAGTGTAATTCCCTTGGATTTGATTTCTTCCTCAGAACTGTCAGTATTAATGAATAGTCATGTGATAATCCTTAATATAATGCTAACCTGTATTAGTTGACCAGTTAATCTACTCCTTTGTTGGTAGTTTTTTTCCAAGGCTATATGGCATCGCTATTACTCATATAGTCTCTTTTAAGGCCAGTGGATGGTTTTGGCTTATAGTTTTACGGCGGGATTTGGGCTTGGGATCATCAGCGAGATGAGCTGGTTTGTTTCTTAACTGTCTGGATTATAGGTTCACAAATAAGTGATGGTAATAAGTAGTCTAGCGAGTTCACACCCAAATGCTCCTCTCTCTACTGGCACTGGAGGGGACGATTGTGCAATGCCATTTTGGCGCTATCTGTGTTGTAAAAATAGGTTGAGTTAGGTTAGGTTTTCAAAATATAAAAATAATCATAGTGCCAGAACGTCCGTCGCCAAATGGGTTTTGTCAAATCGAACTAAGCTATATATATATATATATATATATATATATATATATATATATATATATATATATATATATATATATATATATATATATATATATATATATATATATATATATATATATATTAGCCAAAAAAGCACATTACATATGTGAAAACATGAATAATTTTTTACCCCGACCGGGACTTGAACGTAGAACTTATAATTACTAAGTCAAGTCTGTAGTGTGTAGTTGGTAGCGCCTTGACTTAGTAATTATAAGTACCTAGGTTCAAGTCCCGGTCGGGGTAAAAAAATGATTCATATATATACATACATAAATATGTATATATATATATATATATATACATACATACATACATACATACATACATACATACATACATACATACATACATACATACATACATACATACATACATACATACATACATACATACATACATACATACATACATACATACATACATACATACATACATACATACATACATACATACATACATACATACATACATACATACATACATACATACATACATACATACATACATACATACATACATACATACATACATACATACATACATACATACATACATACATACATACATACATACATACATACATACATACATACATACATACATACATACATACATACATACATACATACATACATACATACATACATACATACATACATACATACATATATATATATATATATATATATAGAGAGAGAGAGAGAGAGAGAGAGAGAGAGAGAGAGAGAGAGAGAGAGAGAGGAAGGTACCTAAACGCCTGCGCCAAACTGTACCAGACCCTTGACTACAAATTCATGTGGCTGTATTTTTTTTTCACGGAAATTTTAATATATAGCCTTTTCGTTACTTCTAAAATTATATTTGCTTCCTTAAGATATCAGGACTGACGTAAAACAATGGTGTTTTATGCATAAAGAAACAACTTAGAATATATTTTATAAGACGTCCTTCTTATAAATCCTGAAAAAAAGAATTCTTGCACATTTTCCGTTTTCATTTTTAAAGTAAAGACTTTGAAGCCTGCTTTGGCACTAAAAATGTTTAAAGTATTCTTTGGAGACTTTTTTTTTTTTTTTTTTTTTTTTCTTTTTTCATGGAAAATGCACTTACCCCGAAAGCAGTGAAATGCACTTTGCGAATGGTGAATTGAAGGTAAGATTTCAAAGGCTTTATACGTCGTGTGTTTACATTTGTGCCTCTTTACTTTTTTTTTCTTAAGATTGTGTGTGCTATTCCCACTGCTTTCAGTGGGAATAGCTGAAATTTCCCCTTAGTAATATATGTCACTTATTTGTCTTTGTAACATTCTATTTTTTTCTTAATATTTCCTTTTGCATCATGCTATGCTCTTTGTTGTATCCTTTGTGTTTCTACTATTTGTGAACGATAGGGATTCTCTCTCTCTCTCTCTCTCTCTCTCTCTCTCTCTCTCTCTCTCTCTCTCTCTCTCTCTCTCTCTCTCTCTCTCTCTCTCTCTCTCTCTCTCTCTCTCTCTGCGCGCGCGTGTGTGTGTGTGTGTTCCTTTAGAACTGCTGTAAATTACTTGAGCTGTCTGTGGGGATACTGTGTTGTAATTAAGGACTCGTATGCTATGTCTTCTCTAGTCTTGTGTTTTCAGTATTCTGGGCATCATCTCTATAGTATATTTCATCCAGATATTACATTTCACATTTTAAATTTAATGTTTTGCGTTCCAAGAGTATTTTCTCTCCTTAAAAAGAAACTAAGACTTAAAAACAATGAGAATAAGCGTGTTTTACGTCACGGACTCCCTCTTCAACCAAGGGCTAGGACGGTCACCTTCTTGCGAAGGACTTGTTTTGGCAGATGTAATCGTTACCGTGAGTGCATGACCTTGCTAACCTCAGACCGTGGCGAGTATCCTCGTCCTGACGCCTCAAAGCCATGGACGCTACCGCTTGAGCCACGGTGACTACATATCTTAAAAACAATGGGAATATTAAGGTATTTTTAGTATGCGGATTTCCTGTTAAGTTATCTTACATTATATTTGTGCATATTTTCCTGTTAGTATAGAATTTTTGGTTTTAATGTTGCATTATACATACACACACACACACACACAATTTTATATATATATATATATATATATATATATATATATATATATATATATATATATATATATATATATATATATATATATATATATATATATATATATATATATATATATATATATATATATATATATATATATATATATATATGTTCTGGTTTTACGTCACGGACTCCCTTTTCTTATATATATATATATATATATATATATATATATATATATATATATATATATATATATATATATATATATATATATATATATATATATATATAGGTCGTAAAAGGCGACTAAAAGTGGACGGGGCGGGGGGACTAGGAATCCCCCCCCCTTGTATCAACCTCCTGCTAGACGTCAAAGAAGAAGGGGAGTAGAGGGGAGAATAACTTCTCCCCAGTTTTCCTTCCTTGATGTCGGCTACCCCCCAATTAAAGGGGGAAACAGTCAAGGTATATGTATGTATGTATATATATATATATATATATATATATATATATATATATATATATATATATATATATATATATATATATATAGAGAGAGAGAGAGAGAGAGAGAGAGAGAGAGAGAGAGAGAGAGAGAGAGAGAGAGAGAGAGAGAGAGAGAGAGAGAGAGTGGTAGAATGTTCGTCTCGGGAGGTAGAGCACCAGCTGGTTTTATACAGTTATTTGTATAAAACCTCGTTTTACTACTTTAGCTTAACGCAGCATTTGATATTGCAATACAACAATGATACTGGAGAAAGTAGCATTTATGTGTATGTAATGAATTATAAAATCAAGAATTTTCTTTTAGTATTATCAGTGCTATTACTCCCTCTTTTTCATATTTCCAAGACGCTATTCAACGGATATTTCACGAAAAGTATCGGAAATAAAACTATGGACCTTCTGAATGTGAGCGCCAATCGCTGATCAAGGGAAGTTACTGTAAATATCGATGAAAATGAACGTGAAGTACCTGCCATAATTTCATATGAATCAAGTTACTCTGCAAGAACGCCTAACTCTCCGGTCACTATTTAGCGTTATTTGGTATAGGGATGCAGATAATGATGGAGGGATTTTAAACTCACGGTAACTTCTCTGAGGGCAAAAGTTTTCATGAAGAGACATCATCTAATGAAGCGCGGTTAATTCAAGTGAGATTTCATTAAGGCAGTTAAAGGGAAATATTCCGAATATTTTATTTACATATATTTATAAGATGAGGTGCAAGGGGACCGCGGTAGCCTAATGGTCAGAGTGCTCGTCTCGGGTGTTGACAAACCCTCGATTGAACCCGCCGTGGGC
>JAXCGZ010013384.1:15000-22500 GCA_037179515.1 Halocaridina rubra | reverse complement strand
AAACATATTGAGTATACCTGTGGATATAGTATGCCCTTAAGCTAGACAGATAAATTGGCTTATTAATTTAGGAATAAAACATATTAAAAATATGATCAGTAAAATTTTTTTATTGTGAAGTAATCGACTTTAAGTCTTGAATCCTTGGCTGCCACCTCTAAAATATATAGTTCTTTCGCAAGGTGCAGATAAAACGTGTTACATAATATACTAATAAGAATGCTCAGACTCATGATATTTATAACACTAGAGAGAGAGAGAGAGAGAGAGCAGCACATATGTTCATTGTCTCTTTCTATACGTTATACTCATTTATTTATGTACAAACTTTACATGGAATATATTCTTAATGCCAGTGAATATAGCCTATTAATAATAATAATAATAATAATAATAATAATAATAATAATAATAATAATAATAATAATAATAATAATAATAATAATAATAATAATAATAATAATAATAATAATATATAATAATAGTGAAAATAAATTACTCCGAAACAGAAAGCAGTCATATGAAGGACAAGGACGCAATTATTATTATTCATTTTATTATTATTATTATTATTATTATTATTATTATTATTATTATTATTATTATTATTATTATTATTATTATTATTATTATTATTATTATTATTATTTCTTTCATTGCTCAGTCAGTTTTTTCTTAACAGCTGTACCTATCGTATGGAGATTTCATCCTGACAAAAGATAAACCAGTTTTCATTTGGAAATTCTACATAATGAAGCTGGGAAGCAGGTACGAAGTAATATTTAATAATAATAATAATAATAATAATAATAATAATAATAATAATGATAATAATAATAATAATAATAATAATAATAATAATAATAATAATAATAATAATAATAATGATAATAATAATAGTAATAATAATAATAATAATAATAATAATAATAATAATAATAATAATAATAATAATAATAATAATAATAATAATAATAAAAATAATAATAATAATAATAATAATAATAATAATAATAATAATAATAATAATAATAATAATAATCTTATTATTATTATTATTATTATTATTATTATTATTATTATTATTATTATTATTATTATTATTATTATTATTATTATTATTATTATTATTATCATTATTATTGCTGTTATTGTTGGTTGTGTTGTTGTTGTTGTTGTTATATTTCTCTAATATATAGTTTCATGTAGATATTGTTTTGGGAGAATGTAAGCCATATATATATATATATATATATATATATAATATATATATATATATATATATATATATATATATATATGTTGAACATTGTAATCTGACTGTACGAGTAAATTGTATGGAATGGCATTTGCAATGGATCTCATATGAATTTACAGGTGAGCTTTTTTTTAAATCGCCCTTGACATGTTTAAACCATTATGTCCTGTAGTGACCTTTCTAGTATTTTAAGCCAAAGAAATGTTCACTTTAATAAAATTTTAAAGCACTGTTTTTAATGTTTATAGTGTTTGGTAAAGAAGAATATCCCATTTCTTGTAATGGCACATCGCCCTTTTATAACATTTCTTATCATAATCTGCCTGGGCATTTCTAAACCTCGTCTGATATAATCAACGGTGATTAGATTTCCCTGTATGTCTTTACTCTTTTACATATGTCTTGTTTTCCGGTGGGTGGAATCAAACCAAGTGATATGATGAGCGGCCTCTGTCTCCCATGCCCAGTCTTCCTTCCTCTCTAACTTGAAGTTTTCCTTTCTATCCTGGAATTTGATGGAGCTAACCGAGTGAGGTGATGGGTGTTTTCTGCCTCCTATGCCCAGTCCTTATTTCTTGCTATTCTAGTTCTCCAGTTTATTTAGATATTTGGTGGATTCTATGCAAGTAAGGGCTGAGCGGCCTCTGCCTCCGTTACTCACTTATTTTATCTCATAGTGTACGGTCTCTATCTTGGAATTTGGTGGATTCTATCAATGTAAGATGTTGAGCGGCCTCTGAATCCCATGCTCACTCTCTTTTGATCTACAATTCTCCTCTCTTGGAATTGGTTGAATTCTATCTAGATGAGATGTTAAGTGACCTCTACCTCTAATGTTCACTCCTTATTTATCTCTTACTCTCCAATTTCAAGTTTCTAGCTGGAATTGGGTGAGTTAATTCCAAGTGAGGAGCTGATCGGCCTCCGCCTCCCATGGTTTATTGTCTTTATCTCCTACACAGCAATTTCTTCATTCTTCTTTTGGAACGGAGGGGGACAATAATATCTTCTCCCAAGTCCCCTGCATGTCGATTAAATGGAGTGGCTGAGTTTGCCCTCTCTCTTCCTCCTTCAATGAACAATAGTATTCTGCTATCTGAATGTGTGTGGTTGTGGAGTTAGTAATAGTAAAAGAGAGAAGATTGGTAATAGAACAAGGATGGATACGATAGCATTAATTGAAACAAACTTGAAATGGAAAGGTAAAGGTGAGGTATCTGGAGAAGTTAGAGGGCGTGAAAAGGAGGGAGTAGCCCTGTTGGTGAGTGATTAATCATGTAGCTGTATGGATGCATGGAAGGAAGTGCCATTGTGCTGGAGTGATTCGTAGAGGTTACACTTTGGTGACTTCATGAAGACTTACTGAGAGCTTATTTTATTATCAAAATTGTCAATTTGTATAAAGTTGATGCGGGCTACATAGAACTGCATAGTTAAGTCTTGGGAGTTAGCATAAAGATAAGATCATGATAATATACATAAGCTCAGGATGCAGCCTGAGGGGTATTTTTAGGCTTATAAATATACGAATCAAAACTATTCCTGGCCAAACCTTGATTTTGATAAGAAAAGTGACAGTACAGGAAACTACCTGTTTTGGAAAAAAAAGAACAATTGGTTTTACAAATATACAGTGTTGTATATAAAATACAATATATGATACAAAATATGGAATTCGTGAGTGATCCATGTGGGTTTGGATGACGGGCCTTGGGGTGAAAATTTGGAGGCTGGGTATATTTTTTGCCTAATTTGACCCACACTTTGATTGGTGAGTTGGTTTACAAGGACGTGAGCCTTGCTTCTTTACATGAAGGTGAATTACTTCAGTGTTGACCAAGTGTTGTTGGTGAGATCCATGAAGAGACAGTGGTTTATGAAGAAGTCTGTGCCCACAGCCGCATTGCTTACATCCATAGAGAGCTAGAGTGGGGAATATTTTACATCAGCGATGAATTGTGCCCTGGATATGTTGTCCCTGATGAAAAATCCAGTGTAACTGTTGTTGACGACTGAGGGAGAAAAAGTGAAATGCCACCAGAAACGGCAGGACACCATTTTTGCATGTATTAGCAAGTTAGCCTTGGAGACGAGGGCATCTGAAAAGATTACTCCAAGTGATGTCAGGAAAACGAGGGAGCCAGCCTAATGGGCAGGGAGACGCTGCTAATACATTCGTTGGGTCGAGTTTGGCAGGAGGTAGTCAATGCATGTTGTAGGGGGTCTGCCTTAGAGTCAAGTGGGTCTGTCTCCATCTCGTTGGCATTTTGAAAGAAGGTTTTAGCTGGTGTTGGAAGGCAAATGAAACAGTCTGAGAAGCAAGGAGATCCTGCCAGGACCATTGAGTCTGCGGGGGTGCATGCCTTGGTTGGCCGTCAGGTCAAGCAGGAGGCCATCCACATGCCTAGTTGGGAGTTGACCTTGTAGATGAGTGGGTCAGTGTCCATCTCTTCGGTGCGTAGAAAAGGCTCTACCTAGCATTGGAAGGTGCAAGAGCAGGCCTAAAGGGCAGGAAGGCCTGTACGGGCTCGTTGGGCCTTCTCTTGGAGAGTGAGCTGGCAGCAAAGTAGGCATGGAGAGGAGAGGTGAAATAGTAACGGGTTGATCTCCATCTCGTTGGCTCTGGAAGAACAGCTCTAACTCCCATTGGGAGACGCAGGGGCTAGCCTGAAGGGAATGGAGGCCTGCATGGGTTTGATGAGCATTCTCTTAGAAGGCGAACTGGTGTGAAGAGACTAGGAAAATCAGTGATGTTTCACTCCGGAGTGCCTTGGAGGGCAAACTGGTGTCATAAAAAGATGAGGCAAAGCATCAATGCGTCACTCCTAAGGCTCACCGGTGTGCAAAGCAGCGACAAAGGTGGGAGTGAAATAAAGAGTTTACATTTTGGTGACTAATTGAAGACTTATTTTATTGATCAATATGGTCAATTTATGTACAGTTGATGAAGGCTACATATTTATGCATAGTTAACTCTGGGGAGTTATTATTAAGATAAGATCATTTTATAAAGATAAGGCTAGGATGCAGGGTGAGGGGTAGTTTTAGGTTTTTAAAGATAAGAATCAAAGTGATGCCTGGCCAAGCCTTTATTTTGATACAAAAGGCGATGTTACACCATAAAGGAAATTGTGATAAAACTGAGATTAGTATTTAAGACTTTGTTGTATGTGAATGTGTGTCATCTAGGTAGTGAGATATGTTCGGAGGCAATTGTAGAGTTTTGGAATGAATTCAACTAATATTTGGAGGACTTAAGAATGACTGTGAGTATAGTGTTGATTGGAGATTTGAATGCTAGAGTATGAGATGAGCCAGTTGATGATGTAATTGGGAAGTATTGAATGCCTAGAAAAAATGAGAGTTTCGATGTAATGATAAATATATGTGTTTTGAGAGAGATGGCAATAGCTTATTGTGTATTTAATAAGAAAGATATGCATGAATATGCATGAGTCAGATTAGATAATTGTAGTGTACTTGATGGAGTATTAATGGATTATGTAGCAGTGGACGAGAAGGTAAGTAGAAAAGTAATGGATGCGAATGTATTGAGAGAGCTAATAATGGAATATTTAACTAAATTTGGTGAAGGAAAAATGAGAATTGAAGAAAAGTGGAGCAAGAAGAGAAGGGAGGTAGGAAGAGAAATGCTCAAGGTGAATAAGAGAGAGAAATAATATGAGTATTGTTCAAGTCTTCGAAATGTGTGGAATATTATAAAAAGAGATAGTGGAGGAGGGAGTGGAAGAAGACTAGGAGTGTTTCAAGGAGTAAGTTTTGAAGTGGGTGGAAATAGTGAGTGGGAAGGGACAGGTGGGTGGAAGTAAAGAAATTGGTAGTGAATAGTGTGATGATGAGGTGAGTACAGCAATAGCAGGCCAGAATTGTGCATACTAGATGTGGCAAAGAGAAAATAAGGAGGCATATGAGAAGTTAGAGTCAAGAGGAATATAGCTGATCTGAGGTAGATTACATTTGTGATTGTGAATTATGAAAGATATAAAAAGATATTTTGGAAGGAAATGAATAGTGTGCAACGAGGTAAGGACAGGGTGAAAGAATCAGATGGGCAGTTGCTAGTAGATGAGGTAATGGTGAGAGTGAGATAGACAGAGCAAAATCAGTGATTGTTGCTGTGGAAGATGCGGAGAGAATATCAATGACAGTTGAGGATAGTTAATGGACAATTCAAGAGGGGAAGTACAAGTGTTATTAAAAGTAATGGATCCAATTAAAATATCTGGAGTAGATGGATGTTATTTATAATGCTTATTAAAATGAGGAGAAGTAATACTTGAAATTAAGGTGAGTTTGTTGATTTCATGTTTTAGGGAAGGGATGGTTCCAATTAAATGGAGGAGTGTATATTTAATACCTTTCTTCAAAGAAAAAAAGAGATGAGTATGAAAATAATAGTGTTAAAAGAGTTGCTTTGTTGAGAAAGGAGTAAGGAAGAGTATTGATAGAGAGCAGCAGGAAATAAACAGAGAAACAGGCTGTGTAGATCAGGTGTTGATAATAAAATAGATGTGTGAACAGCACCTAGAGAAAGGTAAGGACACTGCATGTCTTTCTTGGACTTTAAGAAAGTATAGGACAGGTTTGATAGAGTAGTGATGTGGGCATGTATTTCTATTGTATAGTATGACAGGAAATTTGTTGAGCTTAGTCAAAAGTCTTTACTCAATTTGAAGAGTGTATATGAGTTATAAATGGTGAGGAGGATTGGTTGAGTTGAATGTGGGGATGCATCCAGGATGGGTAATGTCGCTGTGTTATTCAATGTGTAGATGGATGGAGTGTTAAGGTAAATAAATGAAAGAGTGCTTGGCAAAGGTTTTGAACTGATGTATGTTTGTTAAAAGAGATGAGTGGGGAAATGCTAGAGGAGGATGAGACTTTTAAGTATCTTAGGTCACATGGTACAGTGAATGGTCGTATGGCTGTGGGGGTGACCTATAGTGTAGAGGAAGCGAGAAAATGTTTATGTTGGATGAAGACTTGTGAAGAGAAATAGGTAGATAGGAATGAATGAACAGCTTACATGAAAGAATGCTTGTATCTATAGCACTGCATGGAGCAAAGATTTTGCCTGCAAGAGAGAATGGAAAGTGCTAATTTAATTAAATGGAGGTGAGTTGTTTGAATAGTAAGACAGATGTGTCAAGAATAGATGGGGATAGAAATGAGATGCAGCAGAGAACGGATGTAGAAAGAAAGGTGTAAGATAAATATGACCAGAAAGTGCAGAGATAGTTAGGACATATAGAAGAATGAATGAGCAGAACTAGGTAAAACAAGGTCGAAAGCATGACCTAATATGAGATGGATGAATGGGATGAAAAGATAACTGGATGCACGAGGTATGTCAGTGGGGGAGGGAAGAGATAGGGAAAAGTGGAGAGTGTTGTGAATTGGGATATCCTGCACCTTCTTCGTGCTGTAAACTGGGATGGATGAGTGTAGGGGAGTTTATCATGAGATGAAGCAACAGGAGCAAATTTGCTACGGCTGTTGGGGCTCACGGCAAAAGATCCTTGCTCACTTGCCATGTGGATGACCCAAGCTACTTGGTAAGGGGAATTTTGGTAACCCTTTATCCCCAATGATCTCAAGTGGAGTGATTTGGTTTCTTATAAATTAGTTACTTTCATTATTTTATGTTAAAATCTTTGCACAATTTGCAACTCAGCATACTTAAATGATGAAATGAGAGAGAAAATGCCTTAAAACAACAAACTACGTAAGAGAGTGACCTCTTTAGTATTGTGCGCACAAATAGATCTGCACGGTACTGTACACGTACACACATTCATGCTTCTACATGCATACACAATAGACTGACATATATAGTTACTTACTCCAAATAAATGCGCGAAGTCCTTTTGAGTGTATTGTCGAATTAATTTTAGTCTTGACCTCCTTTTCAAGTGCATGAGGTAAAAACTATCGTTTTGTGTTTTTTCTTTCTTTCTTTCTTTAAAAACAAATTGTCTGACCTGAATTCCTAAGACTTTGATTGGAATTACGGTTATTTTGTTCATGCTGCTCGTTAGGTCTGGTTTTATTCAAGTTAATTTATTTGCTGTCGTTGAGAACGAAGATGATCCTAATTTGAGGGTGCATCAAGGAAATGGGTTATTTAGTTTAATTTCACTAATTTATACTTACATGCGTACACATTCACATAACTCTCTCTCTCTCTCTCTCTCTCTCTCTCTCTCTCTCTCTCTCTCTCT
>JAXCGZ010013384.1:0-12500 GCA_037179515.1 Halocaridina rubra | reverse complement strand
TCTCTCTCTCTCTCTCTCTCTCTCTTTCGGTTTCCCTTGTTACACTTGTCAGTTCTGTATTTCTAAAAGTTCCCAAAACTAGGTCTCATTTCCAGTAAAATATGATAAACCCTCATGACGTCAGAAATACGATTTGAACGAGGGAATTCTCTAAGTATTTTGCAATTGTATATATATATATATATATATATATATATATATATATATATATATATATATATATATATATATATATATATATATATATATATATATATATATATATATATATATATATATATATATATATATATATATATATATATATATATATATATATATATATATGTATATATATATATATATATATATATATATATATATATATATATATATATATATATATATATATATATATATATATATATATATATATATATATATATATATATATATATATATATATATATATATATATATATATATATATATATATATAGTTAGGAAATCGGGAGAACTTTCTGTACACCTTGTTTGTATATATATATATATATATATATATATATATATATATATATATATATATATATATATATATATATATATATATATATATATATATATATATATATATATATTGAGTATGCGCGTATGTATAATCCATAAAGTCTTTCTATTGAAAGACAGACTTACATTATTTAGTTTCTTTTACACGAATATGCAAATGATAATTGTTAATTCTTTCACTCACACGTAAAACACTGGCAGGCATTCATATCTCTATGAATACTTATTGAAAGTGTTTTTACTCCATCAGTAATATGTAACTTTTCAGATCGGCACAACTATATATCAGAGGGATTTTGCTGAGACATGCTGTGTATCATATAATACATTCTGTATCGAATTTATCTATATGATTCTACATCTATGGATTAATTATTTTTTTCATACCTTAAGCTATTCTGTGGTAAGTGGAAAAATTAAATGGTGAAAGGGCTTCCCAGTCCTATCATTCAAAATACCTCTTTAGCAGTTCTGATCATAACGCACGGAATAGGGGCCTGGAATTATTTGTTCCCTGTCACCGTGATAAATATAATACTAATAGGAATGATATCCATTACATGACGACGCAAGTATTTCATTGACTTTCTTTTTGATAAATAGAAAAGAAAAGAACAGAATGTAGAGAAGAAAAAGAATTAGAAAATGATATCTATGAATAATCGGTAATTAAGTTTGTGCTTCAGATTTGCATCATTTTGTATTTCTAGTTGATATCCTTTTTTTTTTTAATTTTTTTCATATAGATATCTACAATTTGCCTCTCCGGCAATTTTGGTTTTGCATTTTCTGATGTCTGTATATCATATGGTGTGTCTACTTCAGATGCAATGGTATTAGTCGGGGCTGTACAAGAAGCTTTTCATTAGTATGCTTAACCCAGATATCACAAATGAAAGGACCACTTGTGGGAAAAGAAGGTCATTGACTTTAGAAAGTTGTTTATGCTCATTGAGACAGTACAGAAGCATTGAAGAACCCTATCCTGTAGTTGGAATGGATGGGAGTGATAATAATGAAGTAGTTGTTATTTGTTTCTTTCTTTCTTTAAGATGGTTGGGATCTATCCAAGTGAAGAGTTGAGCTAACTCTACCTCCCATTGTTCATTCTTTCTTACTCTACTTATTCTTCTTTCTTTCTCTTGAGGTGAAAGACAGTAATGACATCTCTGTGTCCCCCTGCGTTTCGCAATAGTCGACTAAGGTGGGGTTGAGCGAGGGGACTGGCTATCCCCTCATCTTATTTTCTCCCCTCCTTTCTTAAGGTGATTATGTCCTTACACAAAGATAGCTGTAACAACCTCTTAAGTATTTCAGTGGATATAGCACCAGGCCATATCTCGATTTGTTTCAGCGTCATTTCACAAAAGATAGTTGAGAATTAGGAGAGGATAAGTGTGTCCTCCTTGTGATAGCCTCTGGCAGCTTAGCAAAATCAACGAGTAAGCCATTAAATACTGGTAGCTTGTGAAGACTGTG
This sequence comes from Halocaridina rubra, assembly GCA_037179515.1. Lineage (NCBI taxonomy): Eukaryota > Metazoa > Arthropoda > Malacostraca > Decapoda > Atyidae > Halocaridina > Halocaridina rubra. The sequence continues at coordinate 10,475 of JAXCGZ010013384.1, read as the reverse complement.
TCTTTAAGAGTTTGGGTTATATAGAGAACAATTTTTATTCGCAGCTCTCTCTCTCTCTCTCTCTCTCTCTCTCTCTCTCTCTCTCTCTCTCTCTCTCTCTCTCTCTCTCTCCTCTCACACACACATACACACACACGCATATATATATATATATATATATATATATATATATATATATATATATATATATATATATATATATATATATACATATATATATATATATATATATATATATATATATATATATATATATATATATATACATATATATATATATATATATATATATATATATATATATATATATATATATATATATATATATATATATATATATATATATATATATATATATATATATAGAGAGAGAGAGAGAGAGAGAGAGAGAGAGAATGGTAATGGCTACGTAAGGAAATTGAAAGAAATTTTGAGATCCTTAGTACATAGTACTTTCAAGTGAATCACCTAGCTTTAGTAATACACTTGAGAGTACTATGTACTAAAGATCTAAAAATCTCTTTCAATTTCCTTACATAGCCATTACCATTCATATTTACAAATAGAATCATATATATATATATATATATATATATATATATATATATATATATATATATATATATATATATATATATATATATATATATATTTGCTTATATATTGTGTGTGTGCGTGAAGACATTATTAAGATTCTAGTCATATTCTCCAGAAAGGAAGTTGCACATATGGAATTATAAGTGATGATAATGGAACAAGGACAGTTGTCTTTGCATTCTGACTGAAGTGGTATTATTGTCTTTTTTTTTTGACATAGAATTTTCTCATTTTGATCTGGGAGCACGTGTACTCTGTTGTGTTTAGAATCCCTAGACCTCATAATAATGAACTTGTTCACTAACTCTGAGTATAATCCTCTTTGGATTTTTCGTATTGTTTATTTCGAACATTTAAACTAAAAAAAAAGGAAGAAAAATGTCATGCGAGTAGATTGATGAGCTTGAAAATTTTATAATATATATATATATATATATATATATATATATATATATATATATATATATATATATATATATATATATATATATATATATATATATATATATATATATACATATATATATATATATATATATATATATATATATATATATATATATATATATATATATATATATATATATATATATATATATATATATGTATATATATATATATATATATATATATATATGTATATATATATATATATATATATATATATATATATATATATATATATATATATATATATATATATATATATATATATATATATATATATATATATATATATATATATATATATATATATATATATATATATATATATATATATATATATATATATATATATATCTTCACTTGGAATCCTTCAACTTTTTGTCAGTGAGGCAACATGGCTTCAGAGAAGGTAGATCAACAGTAACAAACTTATTAGAATTTTATGATGAGGTAAGCCAAATCTTACAGGAAAGAGAGGGCTGGGCAGATTGCATATTCCTAGACTTCCAGAAAGCGTTTGACACTGTTCCACATGGGAGACTTATTAGGGAGCTGCAATCAATGGCTAGAATAGGTGGAAATGTTTTGGAATGGATAAAAACTTACTTAGAAGGAAGGGAACAGAGGGTTAGAGTAAGACACTCAGTGTCTGAATGGAGAAGAGTTAGTAGTGGAGTTCCACAGGGTTCAGCTTTAGGGCCACTATTGTTCCTTGTATATGTAAATGACCTACCAGAGTCTGTAAATTCATTCATGAATATGCTTGCAGATGATGCAAAGATTGTGAAGAAAGTAAAAAACGAGAACAATGGTAGAGAACTTCAGGAGGATCTAAATAATCTGCATGAGTGGTCAGAAAAGTGGCTAATGAAATTCAATACTTCAAAATGTAAGGTAATGAGAATGGGTACATGTGCAAGAAGGCCCAAGCTTGACTACTCGGTGGCTGGAGTACAACTTCAAGAGACAGAAAATGAGAGAGATCTAGGAGTAAACATACTGGCAGATTTGTCTCCAGAAATACATATAAATGGCATAGTAAGGGCAGCATATGCATTCTTATCAAATGTAAGGGTAGCCTTCAGGCACATGGACAAGGAAATGTTCAGAAATATTTATGTAACCTATGTGAGGCCAAAACTCGAAGCTAGAAGAGTGAGGGGGGATATGGTGACAGTCTTTAAATTCCTTCATGGTTATAATAGAGTGGATAGGGATCGATATTTTGATATGGCTTGCTCTAGAACTAGAGGTCATAGTTTGAAGCTTCGTAAGAAAACTTGTTTGCAGGATGTAAGGAAATACTTTTTCAGTGTAAGAGTAGTTGATAATTGGAATTGGCTAAGCGAGGAGGTAGTTAATGCTATCTCAATCCATAGTTTTAAGGACAGGTATGATAAGTATGACTAAGTCTAAAATGGAACCGATGAGGAGACGGGAAGATACGAGCTTTGGGCTCTTTCCCGTAAACACAATTAGGTAATCACAATTAGGTAATCACACACATACATATATATATATATATATATATATATATATATATATATATATATATATATATATATATATATATACATATATATATATATATATATATATATATATATATATATATATATATATATATATATATATATATATATATATATATATATATATATATATATATATATATATATATATATATATATATATATATATATATATATATATATATATATATATATATATATATATATATATATATATATATATATTATATATATATATTCCTAGCCACCTCGCTCAGCCCCAGTTAGTTGACATTTACGATACGCAGGAGAGCACCGAGGAAACATGATTATAAGAGGAAAAGTTGGAGGAAATAAAAAATTCAATAGTTATTTGTCTTCTACGCGGAAAACAAGAAATGAACAAATATGACAAATGAAAAATAGTTTGCAACTCACTTATTTATATTATTACCTTAATATATATATATATATATATATATATATATATATATATATATATATATATATATATATATATATATATATATATATATATATATATATATATATATATATATATATATATATATATATATATATATATATATATATATATATATATATATATATATATATATATATATATATATATATATATATATATATATATATATATATATATATATTGAATGTTATTGTCATTATGAAAGTGCTTCTTGTTACAGCTTTCATAGTGAAAGTGAATGAAAAAGTGAACTGCTAAGTCTTACTTAAGTCAAACAGATTACGTTCATAGAAGTATCAAAGCGAGTCTTTTACTATTCTAGGAATTTATAGCTAATATAATACTTTGTATTCGTCTACATCTCTTTGACCAAAGGTCATAGTGATATATCTCTTTCAAAAGAGCCTTGGGCATAGACGCCTATTATAGGAAATGACTGTTTTACTTCCGTCTGTCTCTATTCTGTCCGACTAGCATAATACTGCTTTCATCCAACACCTTTAGGAAATAAGTAAATATATATATATATATATATATATATATATATATATATATATATATATATATATATATATATATATATATATATATATATATATATATATATTTGTATATAGACCGAGTCGGCAACAAGATGGATTAAAATGAAGAAGTTACATTTTAATGACTTTAATGAAGACTTGTTGAGGACTTATTGAAGACTTTATTTATTATTCAGAAAATTTACATTCAATTGCTAGGGACTGCATGGTAATAAGTCTGGGAAGTTATTATAAGGAAAAGATCATGTATGTAAATTATAAGATCATGATGCAGCCTGAAGGATGTTTTTAGTTTTATAAAGATAAGAATCAAGCCAGTTACTGACCGAACCTTTATTTCGATCCTGTATTTGGTCTATAGGAAAGGCGATGTTACAGTAAAATTCCTCCTTTTAGGAAAAAAGTGGAAAATTGTGTTTACACTAGGCATATGCAAAATGAATGTGGAATATAAATGAAAAATATAAACTATGAAATACAAATTAGGGCTTACACAATTCGTATGAGATACATGTGAGCTTGGATGATGTGTCTTGGGATGAAAATCTTGAGGCTGCATAGATTATTGTCTTTGTTGACTAGCACTTTGGTTGATGTGTTGGTTTACATGAATGTAAGCCATGTGTCTCTGCGTTGTGATAAATTACTTCGGTGTTGACCAAGTTCTGTTGGCGATGTCCTCGAAGAGGCTGTGGCATGTAAGGAAGTCTGCACTCACAGCTACAAAGCTTGTCTCTGTTATTACACCCAGGTCTGACTGGTAAATACCAAATTCAAGTTTTTCATGCCCGAGACCCAGGACTTATAAATGACCATGTGGCAATGGATAAATACTCTTATCTGACTCAAAATAATGAAGGTCATGGAAAGAAGGTGAACAATTTATAACAATTGTAATATCAATTTCACACAATACAATAGAAATTATAATCTTAGATTTTATAAACCTACAGATTAACAAAACAGACATAAACACATTACCTTAATATAAACCTACAGATTAACAAAAACAGACAAAAACACATCAAGGAATTAATAATGATAATTACTATAACTTTTAACTGACATAAAAAGTGAAATGGAATCTGGGAGGAGAGCAATAAACTAATACACAACAAAGAATATACAATACAAAAGCAAGGAGCTTCAGGTGGAAGAAATGTATAAGCTTGGCCGGGGAATATACCCCTGGTATGACGTGATGATCGCTGGACTGGAACAGTACTCTACTCGCCGGTGTTCCTAACCGGGTATTTAAAGCCTCGGACAGTGGGGAAGGCAATGGGGTTAAGACAATCAGCTGAAGTAGGGTCGAGGGTAAGGCCAGAAACTTCATTACGATTGTCAGTTCGAGGTGAAATGAATGCTGATTGGTTGAGCCGCGGTATAGATAGTTAAAAGGGTTAACAAGCTTGCTTTGAGGTTGTAACATACCTCCACACCAAAAACCTCTGTAGGGGAACCCAGAAGAGATAATGAAGAGAGGCGACCACAAACAAGCAGCTCACAGATTTAGGTGGGATCCTTCGCTTCAAATCCACGTGATAAGGCATCATCGAATATATTTTCCGTGCCTCTGATATGGTGAACTTGAAGATTGTAGGTCTGAAGTAGGAGGGACCACCTAAGAATCCTTTGATTGGTTAGTTTGGTCGAGTTGATAAAGGCCAGTGGGTGTGTGGTCGGTGAAGACCTGTACACAGTGAAGCAAAGCCTGAATATAGCACTCAGTCTTTTTGATTGTAAGGATGAGAGCCAGTGCCTCTTTTTCTATGGTTGAATAGGGTTGTTGATGCTTCTTCAACTTGCAGGAATAATATGCCTCAGGGTGCGGTACATTGGTTTGTTAGTCGGCTTGGAAAAGTACCGCTCCCACTCCAAGACCACTAGCACCAATTTGGAGGTGGAATGGAAGGTTGAAGTCTGGAGCTCTTAAAACAGGTTGAGAAGTTAAAAACAGTTTCAGATGTTGAAAAGCCTTTTCACATTCAGGAGTCCATTTAAAAAGCACTTTAGAACTGGTGAGATTCGTCAAGGGTGCAGCCATTGTAGAAAAATTGGCACAGAACCTTCGATAATACCTCCACCATACCCAAAAAATGCATAACTTCTTTCCTGGTGTTAGGGGTTGGAAATACAAGGATAGCTGACACATTGGCTGCCTTAGGACGGAGCATACCATTTCCAATGGTATGCCCAAGATAAGTAACGGTCCCATGTCCAAAGACAGATTTCTTTAGATTGATGGTAAGTCCAGCTGCTTGTAGCCGCATCATGAGTGCTTGTAAACGATTGCAATATTCTTCCCAGGAGTCTGCTACGACGACAATGTCATACAAATAAGCAGCAGTTCCTTTCAGTCCTCAGATGATTTGGTTGATGTCCCTTTGAAAAGTAGAAGGAGTATTAGTCATGCCAAATGCTAACACTTTATATTGGTACAAACCAAAGTGGGTGATAAATGCAGAAATCTCTTTAGCATTCTCTGTAAGAGGTATCTGATAATACCCATTAGTGAGATCAATGGTTGTAATAAACAGGGATTTTCCAATAGTAATTAAAAGGTCTGCTATTAAGGGGAGAGGATAAGAGTCTTTGACAGTTACGTTATTTACTTTTTTATAGTCAGTACAAAGTCGGGAAGATCCATCAGGTTTTGTCACTAAAATACATGGTGATGCCCAGGGAGACATACTTGGTTCAGATAATCCTTGAGTTAATAGATAAGCTACTTCTTTCTTCATAATGTCATGCTTATGGGAGTGCAATCTATATGGAGCTTGCCTAATAGGGGCTTGACATAAACTAATCAACTTTATGTCATGTTGGATATAATTACACAATCCTGGAGAATCAGAAATAACAGAGGGAAACTGATGCAACAGCTGAGCAAGTCTGCCTTCTGGTTTGGATGAAGATCACCAAAATAATCATTAAGATTCTGTATTATAGTGGTGTTGGAGAGAGAGCCTTGGTTACAGGGTAAGTCAATAGGTAGGCTACTCTTACCATCACCATCCAATCGCATCTCAGACATACGGTTGGTGTCTGACACACATACTATAACTGGAGAAACAGTTCCGACATCTACCTCTGGTGATCTGAAATAGTAAGGTTTGAGTAAATTCACATGAACCGACTGTGTTTTCTTTCTACAATCAGGTGTTACTATGACATAGTTTAGAGGACTCAACACCTGCTTTAAAGTTTGGTGAAATCTTTCCAGACACCCCTGAGACTGTGGGTGATAGGCAGATGAAGTTACATGTTTGACTCCTAACTCAGTTAAGACCTACTGAAAAGTTTGACTTTTAAAATTCGTACCCTGATCAGACTGAATTTGTATTACAGCAACATGTCGCATCACTGCCAATGAAGGATCAGAATTCTGTGCTTGTATTAGTTCTTCCTTAGACAATGGCTGGTTCAGAGATCCTCCTGAACTTTAGGGGAAGGCAAGGATGACAATGTACTAGATGATTTAGACACAGCGAGTTTAGCTTGAGCCCTTGTTACTGCACAAGAAGGAGAAAAATTAGGGGATTCATCAAGAACTCTTGGAAGAGGATTATCAACAGTAGTAATATTAGGAACGGTAAGAGTTCCAGTCAGATAATTTCCCAATAATAGCTGAATTCCTTGAAGAGGCAATTTACCACATTTGACAGCTACTCTTACATTTGACTTGAACAGTGGGCACTCAAGATACACTCGTGCAAGAGGATATGACATATGAGTCGTTAAATCAGACAGTAGAACCTTCTGTCCCGTTAACTTATGACTCAGATTAGGAATAGCATCATGGACTAAAATGGACTGAGCAGCCCCAGTATCTCTAAGAATAGTTATGGGGAATGCCTGACCCTTCAGGCTAAGCGCAACATGACCCGTGAAAGTATATGCATTGGACATACTGGTCTGAGAGGAGCAAGACTTTGAAGCAACAGGTTTAGCATTGGAATTTATTGCAGTAAAGCCCTTCTTTGAAAACTGGCACCCTGAATGTTTACACTGTGCAATGGAATGCCCTACTTTCTTGCAATAAGCACAAACTAGCTGGTTTGAATTTGACTTATTTTCTCTCTGCCCATCACTCAATCTACTTTGGGGATCACGAGAGGTAGATTTTACAAATGCACCACGATCCATCTCACGCACATTCCAGGATTCCAACCGTAAGGCCTGAGCATCTGCCATTTCTGCCACTTTAAGAAGCTCTGTTATATTGCTCTCCTCTACATGTTTAAGTATAGGAAATTGTATATTATTCTTCCATTCCTCCAAGAGTATTACATTCACGAGTTCGGAATATGTAGTGACATTTAAGGATTCTAACCACTTTTTAAACTTTCGCATTTTCTCGGTGGCAAATTCCACATAGGTTTGATACTTAGCTTTAGTCATATTCCTAAATTTCTGCCTATATCCTTCGAGTGTGATTGTATGTGCATGAAATATTTGAGTTTTAGCAAAATCATAGTCTTTCATTTCATTCAAACTACTGTATACTCTCAGAGACTTTCCTGACAATTTAGCACCTACAATGTTCATCCACTCTTCTTTTGGCCACTTCTGTATAGTAGCAATTTTCTCAAACAATTCAAAGGACTCATCAATGTCTCCTTCGTCAAATATTGGTACCATAGAAGAAACTGTGGAAAAGTTGAAAGAAACCTCTTTCTCCTTTATAGATAGTTCTATGTCCTTATACTTACCAACTTGTTCCAATTCTTTCGATTGTAATTCTCTTTCTACTTCCATTTTTCTCGTTTCTACTAATAATTTTAATTCTCTTTCTACTTTCATTTTTCTCGTTTATACTTGTAATTCCATTTTTCTCGTTTCTGCTTCCATTTTAATTTTTCTCGTTTCTATATCAACATCCCTGTTATTCTGAAGTTCTAATCTATACTTCTCTAACTCGAGCGAAGAAGAGGTGTCAGCTTTCGGAGTAGCATTATCAATGCGAGCTACTTCAATTTCCTTTTTCTGAAGCGACTTATGAATCTCGTCTGGATCGGAATCTTCCTCGGTATCCTCAGGTAATGAAACACATTCAGCAACTACTTCAAGAACACCTTGTTTCATTAAACGTCTCAAAACAAGTTCCTTAACTTTTTTCTTAGTTACCTTTGAGGGGTGAGTTGGAAGAGCAATTTTACAATGTTTAGTAATCTCTAACCAATCGGCTTTTCTGATGTCACTTACTTGATCCCAAGAGGGATACTTAAAGAAAAATGATATATCAAATTCTCTACCAGCCATGACGATTATTAATAAAAACTTAGGAAAAATGAAGCGAGGAAGTTCTGGGAAAATACAGTGGCGATAGTCAAGCACGACCCCGGAATCTATACTTTACTACACCCAAAAACTTTGACACTCGAGTATTAACGACTTGTTAGGTAGAGATACTAGAAACTAGCATGAGTGATGGGATTATATGTATCCCGGTACTTGAGCAGATTACTTTGAAACTTGGATACTTGTGAGAGTACGTTGAACATTGATACTTGAATAAAGAGACTTGAAAATATAAAACACTCCGAAAAATTTATCTTACAATTCTTGAAAAACCCTAATAAGCCATTCAATACTGATTCATGAGATTAATTAAGTTAACAAAGTTAACGAGTCTTGGAAGAACGTATAGAGATCTACCGTCACCCTACATTCAAATTAGTGTTTACTTTTGCGGCTACCACGCTTGATAACGAGTATACACTAATGACAACGATTAACTCACACTTGTTACGGTTATTTCGATTTTTACTTCTTATAACAAAAGACACATGACAATAATTACACAAAAAAAAATTTTAAAGAAAAAAACTCAAGAATTCACTGTTCACTTTCCTGAAATCATAATACAATTGTTATAATAATGCTGGAACAAGGGAGAAGTTAATGTAAACTACTTTACTTTGAGCAAAGATCCTGGCAAGGTCGCCAGTATATTACACCCAGGTCTGACTGGTAAATACCAAATTCAAGTTTTTCGTGCCCGGGACCCAGGACTAATATATGACCATGTGGCAAGGGATAAATACTCTTTCCTGACTCAAAATAATGAAGGGAATGGAAAGAAGGTGAACAGTTTATAACAACTGTAATATCAATTTCACATAATACAATAGGAATTATAATCTGAGATTTTATAAACCTACAGATTAACAAAACAGACATAAACACATTACCTAAATATAAACCTACAGATTAACAAAAACAGACAATAACATATTACCTTAATATAAACGTACAGGTTAACAAAAACAGTCAAAAACACATTACCTTAATATAAACCTACAGATTAACAAAAATAGACAAAATCACATCAAGGAATTAATAATAATAATTACTATAACTTTTAACTGACATCAAAAGTGAGATGGAATCTGGGAGGAGAGCAATAATCTAATACACAACAAAGATTATGCAATACAAAAACAAGGAGCTCCAATTGGAATAAATGTATAAGCTTGGCCGGGGAATATACTCCTGGTATGACGTGATGATCACTGGACTAGAACTGTACTCTACTCGCCGGTGTTCCTAACCGGGTATTTAAAGCCTCTGACAGTGGGGAAGGCAGTGGGGTTAAGACGGTCAGCTGAGGTAGGGTCGAGGGTAAGGCCAGAAACTTCACTATGATTGGCTGTTCGAGGTGAAATGAACGCTGATTGGTTGAATGGCGGTATAGATACCTAAAAGGGTTAACAAGCTTGTTTGAGGTTGTAACACTGTAGAGAGTAAGAATGGGGCGTTTTTATGTCTGCGAGGAGTTGTGCACTGGAGATGTTGCTCCTGATGCAGAACTCAGTGTTACTGTGATTGGCGACAGATTGAATAAAGATGAAGATTACTGGAACTGGCTGGAGACCGTCTTCACAT
>JAXCGZ010013383.1:60000-102500 GCA_037179515.1 Halocaridina rubra | reverse complement strand
AAATAAATAAATAAATAATAAGTAGAAATATATAAAAAAAATAAGTAGAAATAAAACAAAAAAAGTAACGAAAAAGATGATAAAGAAAGCAGAATAACAGATAAAAAAGATTTTGATATATTTTCTATGTGCCACTATTAATGGGGATGGGCACGGACAGGTTAGAGCTGGGGAATATATGCTGGATACCCTATAGAGTAAACTGAGCTAAAAGTATATTGAAGTATATTAAGATATAAAAAGATAAATATGCATGCATACAAAACCCAAATAACACATACATACATACATACACACGTACATACATGCATGCATACACACGTGCACGCATACATACATACATGCATACTTACATATATACATACACACGTACAAACATACATACATACATATATACATACACACGTACAAAGATACATACGCATAACAATACACTTTTATATAAACATAGATAAATCTTAGCTTATGAGTATTATTATAAAACCTGTAAATACAGAAACAATATTAATACACACGCGCGCATAATCTCTGATATGGATAAAAATAAAAACTGTTAAAGAACGAAAGAAGAATAAGTATTATCTGCAAAGCGAAAGAAAATATACACAAATAAAACAATAAAAAACACACACGTTAACCCACTCTCTGATTGAGATAAAACGGAGATAAATGATATGAATTAAATTATAATATTTGTTCCGGTTTTACGTCACGGACTTCCTTTTCTACCAAGGGCTAGGACGATTGCCTTCTTGCGAAGGGCTCTTGTTTTGGCAGATGTAATCGTTATCCTGAGTGCATGCCCTTGCTAACCTCAGACCGTGACGGGGCGCGAACCCTCGACCTGACGCCTCAGAGTCGCAGACGCTACCGCTTGAGCCACGGTGACTACGATTAAATTATAATATTACCTATATTTATTATATACAAAGAAATAAGAAACATATACATAAAATAAAAACACATATATACTTTCTCAGTGAAAGAGATCAAACCAATTGATAAGTAACTTAATAGAATAATACTTATCTTAGCTTATCAGTTTAATCCGAAAACATACATACACATGCACATATCCATAACAGCTACAATAAATAGATAAGTAATAGCTATACAACCAAGCATATACATCAGAAACTCATCAGATAAGGAAAATACACATAGATCAAGTGATAAGTATATAATAAGCACATCAAATACAGCAACTGTAAACGCACATCTAACATACATAAGTGAAACCTACATAACTATAATTAATAGGTAAGTAATAGCTATCCCAACACGCACATACATCAGAAACTCATCAGATAAGCAGAATACACATAGATAAAGTGATAAGATAAGCGTATAAATAGCACATGTTACACAGCTACTGCTTTTTATTATTCGGTTTATCAGTTGCATCTCCGGATGTTCGACAACTAAGCTCTCGGCGGGGTTCTTATCATTATTATTATTATTATTATTATTATTATTATTATTATTATCACGGAATCGTGATATTAACAATACTAATACCCACATAAAAACTTTTTTAAACCTCAGGGGACTCGAGCTCGCGTCGCAAACTGCAGAATCATGAAACCATACCGCCTGAACTACTATAACAATGGTAATATCTATCAATAAATCTATCTATTTATTTATTTATCAATCTATCTATCCATATATATTCTCCATTTTACTTATTGTATGCGGTGGAGGGTGGGTACTATACAAGCGAGGTGCTTACCATCCTCTGCCTCCGGTAGTTCTTTCTATAGTTCTCTTTTACTAAAGATTTTCTTCTTTTCAGATGATGATGGGTGGGGTCTATGCAACTGAGGACTCCAGCATTCTCTGCCTAAAACAGTTCTATCATCTTCTATCATTTCCGTGTTGTAAAATTTGGCTAAATGAGGTGGAGCAAGGGGACTGGGAATTTGCCCTCTGCGTTTCCTCTTGTGAAAAGCCTAGGCAGATGCAGGTGCCCTGGTTAGAAATATCCATCCAGATTCCTAATAAGAGTGTGCTTTGACTTAGACAACAATATATATATATATATATATATATATATATATATATATATATATATATATATATATATATATATATATATATATATATATATATTTGAGAGAGAGAGAGAGAGGAGAGAGAGAGAGAGAGAGAGAGAGAGAGAGAGAGCCTTACATTTGCCCCTTTTGAAGCCTGTGGTAATAAAAATACTGTTCCTCTCTCATGATGAACTCTAGACTGTATTTTCAACATACTGAAGTTCTATGATGTATTTTCAAAATAATACAAAACATAATAACATATTCAGTATAATACTGAAATAATTTGCTCTGTATACAGCATGCTTTCCATACTGATTGATTTACACAGTGTTATTAGTGTAATATTGTATGATAATTAGCCTATTTTCAGGATCATGTTCAATATTATACTGAACTTCTATAATGTATTTTCTGCATCATACTGAAGCCTTCTATACTGTATTTTCAGGTTTACAAATAACTGTTGCATTGTATTTTTAAGATCCTCTTTCATTTCCGTACTGCATTTTTCAGTATTAAACTGAACAACCAAAATTTATCAATAGCATAAAGCTTAAGCCATCTATACTGTATGTCTATTAGTATACTGAAGCCTTCTATAATGTATTTTCAGTATTATAGTAAGTCTCAATATCATAATTCTATTCTTATACTGAACTTTTACACTGTAATTTCAGTCTTATACTGAACTTCTATACTGTCTTTTCAGTACTATGCGGAACTTCTATACCGTAATTTCAGTATTATACTGAACTTCTATAGTATTTTTTTCAGCATTATACTAGAACCTCTATACTGGATTTTAAGCATCACTCTGTAGCTTTATATTACAGTAATTCAATTATTATACTGAATTTCTTTGCTGTACTTTATGTATTACGCTGAACATCTATACTGTATATTCAGTATCATACAGACCCTCTATATTGTATTTTCAATATTTAGCTTCTCTTTTATGATGAATTTTCAGCATGATGCCGATGTTTTCCATATTGTATTTGTAGTATTATCATGGGACCTGCTATTATGCATTCTCAGTATTATACTGAATGTTTACTGTATTAAAAAAAATCTTCTGAGCTTCTATAATGTATTTTCAGTATGGCACTGCTGCCTTTTATACCGTATTTTCTATACTTATACTGAGCCTATCTATACAGTGTTTTCAGCATTATACTGACCCTCTAAAGTGTATTTTCAATATCTATCTAAGCTTTTATCAATCCCTTCAGTATGATACTGAAGCCTTCTTATACTGAATTTGAAGTATTAGAATGAATATCCATCTATACTGTATCTACAGTTTCATACTGAGTTTACACTCTGTACGGTCAGTATTACACTGAAGTTCTGCAGTCTACACTGCATTTTCAGCAACTTGCCAGTATTAAATTTCCCGATTCCGATTATCAGGTGTGCAAATCAGACCATCATGAAATGCACCTTCATGTAAATTCGAGGAGTTTTAATTTGGCGTTGCTATAATTTGTTGCTTTAGTTTGGAGTTGTTTTAATTTGGCGTCGTTTCAGTAAGGTGTTGCCCTAAGTAGGCGTCGCTTTGTGTCGTTTTAATTAGGTATCGTCTTCGTTTGGTGTCGTTTTAATTTGGCATCGCCTTTAATATGGCATAGCTTTAATTTGGCGTCGCTTTCATCTATTGTCGTCTCTGTTTCATGTCGTTTCTGTTTCGTGTCGTTTCCATTTGACATCGATTTAGTGCGTAGTCGTTTAAAATTGGCATTGTCCTCATGGGTGGTGTATTAATTTGGCATCATTTTACTGTGGCGTCTCTATAATTTGTCAACGTCTCGATTTAGTGTCGTTTTAATCCTCTTAATTTGGCGTTTTTTTTTTTTCATTATACGAATATGTAGAGTGCTACGAATGAAAACTAATGTCAAGAAAGACGAAAGAGAAGATAGATAGAATGAAAGAAAACACGAAAGTAAAAGAGTTTAGGTATACGAAATAATAAAGACAATAATCAAGGATATGTTCCGGTTTTACGTCACGGACTCCCTTATCTACCAAGGGCTAGGACGCTTGCCTTCTTGCGAAGGACTTGTTTTGGCAGATGTAATCGTTACCCTGAGTGCATGCCCCTGCTAACCTCAGACCGTGACGGGGCGCGAACCCTCGACCTGACGCCTCAAAGTCGCGGACGCTACCGATTGAGCCACGGCGATCATTATAATCAAGGATATAAGAAATGAATAAAAATGGATTAAAAACATGGAAATATAAAGAATGAATAAAAAACGGGAATATCTGAATGTTTAGAGTAAGAATGAAAATAAATGCAAAACACAGTGAAGAAGGAATTATAAAAGGAGATTAAATAGGAATAGACGCGATAATTAATGTAAAATGAAGAACAAAGGAAGAGTCAAAAAGGAGAAAAAAAAAAAACAGGAATAATTGAATACTTTGAGATTTACGAATAGAAAAATTTGGAAATAAAAGTCAAAAAGGAGAAAAAAAAGGAATAATTGAATACTTTGAGATTTATGAATAGAAAAATTTTGGAAATAAAAATCAAAAGAAAAATGAAGGATGTACTTGAAAAATGAAAAAAAAAATAGTATAGATAGAAAAAGATATATAATGAATGAATAACCGTAAATTAACAAAGGAAAGCGTACGTTACAATTGATGTAAAACTGAGTGTTGAGGAGAGACCAAAACACGAATAAAAAACACGAAAATAAGTGAAAAATAATGTATAAATGAGACCAAAGAAAGAAAGAAAAGATGAATAAAAATGAAAACAGACGAAAGTAAGCGAAAATGATCTTGTTTATTTCCTGACTCATTAGAATTTATCACTTTGATCAAGAGGGAATGAAAGCCCTCCTCTGCCCCCCTTATTACAAGCCATTAAAATCCCTTTTTAATAACATTCGAAACTCCTTTAACAGTATGAAATAACTCTTAAATTTCATAATACTCTCAATACCTCAATAATCATGAGATAAATAAATAATATTCATAACAAATAAATGTGTCACATACTGTTATTCCTTTTTCGTACTCCGAATTTTTCGCGCGCTGAGGGAAGGGTTTTACAACGGGGTTATGCCGTGTGCAAGTGTTTACCTGTCCACTGTAACGGGGTCTGGAAGGTACAATTTAGAAAAGTAACAACTGCTCTGGACACCTGTGTTAAGTAATTGTACACGCTCAGTTATGTGTGCAGCTGCTTCTCTCTCTCTCTCTCTCTCTCTCTCTCCTCTCTCTCTCTCTCTCTCTCTCTCTCTCTCTCTCTCTCTCTCTCTCTCTCTCTCTCTCTCTCTCTCTCTCTCTCAAGAACAGGTTAGTCTCAAAATAATATCATCAAAATTATTAGTAAGCAGGGACTACTGTGTGCATCCATCTCTCTCTCTCTCTCTCTCTCTCTCTCTCTCTCTCTCTCTCTCTCTCTCTCTCTCTCTCTCTCTCTCTCTCTATCTATCTATCTATCTATCTATATATCTGTCTATTTATCTGTCTAAGTATATCTCTCTCTCACATTAACAGGTTAGTCTCACAGCAAAACAAAATTCGCTCTCTCTCTCTCTCTCTCTCTCTCTCTCTCTCTCTCTCTATCTATCTATCTATCTATCTATCTATCTATCTATCTATCTATCTATCTATCTATCTATCTATCTATCTATCTATCAATATAACTTTGCTCAATGCTCACTTCTTGAAACGCCTTGAATCTAACTCACTTACGGCTTCCGTAAGGCAAGTTCCACTGGGGACCTCCAGTCCTATCTCACTCATGTATGGTCATCTTCTCTGAGGAACTATGGGGAGTCCTTTGTCGTCGTCCTTGATATCTCTAAGGCTATTGACTAAGTCTGGCACAAGGCTCTGTTGGCCAAACTCCCTGCCTATGGTATTACCCCTTCTCTCTGGTCTTTGATTTCTAGTTTTCTTTCTAACCCTTTTATATCAGTAGGTGACGGTGCAAATCTAGCCCATTCCCTGCCACAAGTGGTGTTCCACAGGGCTCTTCACCCAATCTTTTCCTCCTCTTCATCAATGACCTTTTACAATCCCCATCTTCCTCTCTTCTTCACGCTTTTGCCAACGATTCTACCCTTCAATTTTCTTCTGCCTCTTTTTCACAACCTTCATCTGCTACTCGTAATCAATCTCTTGTATCACTCTTTCTTCTGCTCTCAACTCCGATTTCCAGAGGGTATCTGAGTGGGGCACCCAAAATTTAGCTAAATTTAATGCCTTCAAGATACAGTTTCTGGCTATCTCTTTATCTTCCTCTCCTCCTGATAGCCCTATTGTCTTTGAAATTTACCCTCTTAATTATATCAACATATTAGGAATCCATATAGTCTCTATCTGTCTTGGAGGAATCTCATAATCCAAATTTCTAAATCTTCATCCAAAAAATTGGGGGTTCTGTTTCGTTTTCGTCATTACTTTTCCTCTTTACAGTTACTTAAAATCTATAAAGGTCTTATCAGTCCCTGCTTAGAATACTGCTCACACATCTGGGGTGTTTCTTCTTATACTTATCTCCTTGAGAGGGTGAATCTAAGGCAGTCAGACTTATTACTGATCCTTCTCTTACTTCTAATCTGGATTCTCTTTCTCTTCGCCGTAAGGGATCATCCCATTCTCTTTTCTATCGCTACTACTTCCATCGCTGCTCTGATGAGTTGGCGAATTGCATCCCTCCCCCACTACCGAGGCCGTGTAACACTCGCCAAGTGGCGAGAATTGTAGCTTGCGGATTGGTCGGTGCAGCGACTGCTTCTTTCCATCCACCTCCAGACTCTGGAACTCTCTTCCTCCTTGTGTCTTTCCAAATTCTTATAACCTATCTTCCTTCATATCTCTAGGTCCTCAGTACTTTGACTATATTTTATAGTCTGCCTTTTTCCTTTGAGTACTTTATTGATGAAGGCAGTTTTTTGCCTGTCCCGGTGTCACTCTCATAAATAAAATTATCTATCTATTCATTTATTTATAAAATCTATAAGTCTATCAATTTACAGCCTCAATATCTATCTATCTCTAAAAAGTCAATTATTATCCTCTCTCTTTAAATGGTGAAATTTATATATTTCTCTCTCTCTCTCTCTCTCTCTCTCTCTCTCTCTCTCTCTCTCTCTCTCTCTCTCTCTCTCTCTCTCTCTCTCTCTCTCTCGAAGTCAAAACATACACACACACACACAAATCTTAATTTCAGTAAATTAAATATCGGTCTGCACTGCTACAGGAGCTGAGTTCGAACCCGCCTCAAACTAAAATTCCAAATGTTATACTGGAGATAAGGAAGGAATAATAGTGGTCTGAAATATCATAACTCCAGCCAACTCAATAGATTTGAAGAGTGCCATAAATGAATATGGCATGGCACTGGTGGAAACATTGACACCAATAGATTAGGAAAATGAGGAAAGGCGTTCATACAGATCATGGCAAACAAATCTGCACCAAATGGAAAAAAAATAATAGTGAAATAAAAAGAACAAATTTCAATGTTCTTTTAGAAAAATATTCCAAAGTTTTCTAAAACAGAAAAATGTTATTAAGCCCAAGAGAAATTTAGCTATCCTCAAAAAGGAATATTTAAAT
The DNA here is from genome assembly GCA_037179515.1 of Halocaridina rubra. Classification (NCBI taxonomy): domain Eukaryota; kingdom Metazoa; phylum Arthropoda; class Malacostraca; order Decapoda; family Atyidae; genus Halocaridina; species Halocaridina rubra. The sequence goes on along the minus strand of JAXCGZ010013383.1, from coordinate 94,875 downwards.
AAGCTAAATGTAATTGCTAAAATATGCCATAAGAAAATTAAATGCCTAAATATTTTCTTATGAGATTTATAAACATTTTAAATGATTCAAATGTTCTCTAAAAATATAAAGCATAATTCTTGATTAAGACTATTTAAAATGTTTTCTTAAAATATGAAAAACCTTTTTAATCTATTAAAATCTTTTCTTTTGACATTTTAATGAACGATTTCTAACTATTGACATATTGCCTTGGCATTTCAAAGGGAAATTCTTGCTTATTAGACCTTTCTCTTTTGATTTTTTTAAAGCAATATTCAAAAGTATTTAAATGTTCTCTTTTGACATTCAAAAAAAAATGCGGCTTATTTAACTTGACATTTAAAAAAAAATTACCTAAAATGTTCTATTTTGCATTTGAAGCCAGTTTTAACTAAATGAAACTTTTTCTTTGATATTTTAAAGAATAACTGAATGTTATTAATATGTTCTTTTTGACGTATTAAAGAACAATATCAACTTATTTAAGGAAATATGAAATTTACTGAAATGTTCAATTTTAATATCTCAAAAGAATAATTTTACTCTATCAACATGCTCTTTTAATAATATAAAAAAGTTCTCTAGAACATAAGAAAAATTTAACATCACATATCAACATTAACAGTTTACAGGTACAGTATTATACATTTTCACACTGGATATTGTGCTTGACGTAGAGCTTGATTAAAAGTACTGAACAGTACAGTATTGTTTCTCTTTCTTGTTTTTATGTAATTGTTGAAATTAACCACTATAAACCTAATTTCGGTAACAGACAATTGGCCATAGCCTCCGTCCCCTTGTTTTCCGTTAAATTGAGGTATGGGTGTATATTGCGTCATTACCATACTTGCATTTCTTAGCCAGAAAATTATTTCTTATCAGGTAGCTATATGATGAACCATGATCATTACTGTACTGATATATAAAACTGTTTACTATAAAGAAGGTTGACCCATGACACCATCCGCCCGCTGTAATACTACAACTGGAAGGTCTTTGGGACTAAATAGGACTGTTCAGGACAGTTTGATGTGAAGTCTTCCTTCTATTACGATTCTTCTTCTATGCCTACATCAACACCGAATATTATTGGATGTTCATTAAACATCTCTTATTATTCCTTCACATCTGACAAGTCACAAGACTCCATCTCTGTTTCTCTTTACTTTTTGTTTTCTTCGTGAGGGCAGATATATATATATATATATATATATATATATATATATATATATATATATATATATATATATATATATATATATTTTTTTTTTTTTTTTTTTTTTTTTTTCCCTGGTGTCACAATCATAAAAAAAAAAAAATCCTTCTCTAATATGTCAAGATATTACAAGTTCTCTTTCGATATTTCAAGTCAATTAAGAATTATTAAAAGATTCTCTAAAAGCAGAAAAAAATAATCTTAATTCTAATAATGATCTCTAAACATTTCAAAGAACAATTTCATTTTATCATTATGTTCTCCTTTGGAAAAAAAAAACTGTGAAGTAATAAAATAAATATTCTTTAACGTTTCAGAGAATTTTAACATTAAAATGTTCTCTTTCGACATTTCAACGAAAAATTATGACATAAAATGTTCTCTTTTGCCCTTTCAGATAACAATTTTAACCGCTCCAAATGTTCTATTTGGAAGTTTTAAAAACATTTGTGGAATTAAAAAAAAAATATGAGGATGACATTTGTTCATAATTCAACACCTGTGTGTTATTATCCGGGCAGCCTCATTATGCATAAGATCCAAGATAAGGGATAAACTCACTGAATATGCGACCTTATAAACGAATTTAACATTTCAGAACCAGAAGGGCATGTCAATTCAGACTCTTCAAAATACCCATTACAACACTTTGCCAGGTAATGAAACGTATTATAAAAAGATCGAGAAAATCTAATGAATGAGGAGAAAATATAATGATAAATTGAAGGAAAAAGGAGGTGGAGAAATAGGAATAAATGAAGGAATGAGAGAGGAATGTGTATGGGGAGACTCAGTGGGATACGCCTTTGCACCTATAATTGATGCAGGTGGAGTTAAAACAGCGTCAATGTTGCCATTATCAGCTCTTGAGAACACTTGTTGAAGGTGGAGGAGGAGGAGGGAGAAGAGGAAGAGAAAATGGGGAACAAAAAGGGGGAAGGGGAAAGGAGGGATAAGTGGAGGAGGAAGAATAAGAGAGGGAAGGGGAGGAGGAAAGAGGGGGAGAGGAGAAGGAAAGAGACAACGGGGAGGGGGAGGATGAGAAGGGGAAAGGGAGGAAGAGGAAGACAAGGAGAAGGAAGAGAGCAGGAAGTGCAGGAGGAATGGGGCAAGGGGAGAGAAGGGGGTAAAGAAAGAAGGGGAGATAATGGAGGGAGGAGAGAGAGAGAGAGAGAGAGAGAGAGAGAGAGAGAGAGAGAGAGAGAGAGAGAGAGAGAGAGAGAGAGAGAGAGAGAGAGAGAGAGAGAGAGAGAGAGAGAGAGAGATTATGCTCACATAGGTAGTTCATTTCTTGGTTAATGGCACTCATTAAATAAATAAATAAAAAAACAAAAATGGCACCCATGAACAGTTGTAGCCAGCCTTGGACCTGGCCAGAAAATGAGATAAAATAAATAAAAAATAAATAATCATATTTCTTTTAATAAAACACTTGTTAATATTTTTCTTCTTGATGTTTAGGAGCAGTTAATTTATCTCTGCCATTCTGTCACACAAAAATGGAGGATGAATTCATTAGTTAAACTTATAAAACTTTCATTTGCATATATAAGACCCAGACAAACGGATATGTAACGATCAAGAACCATAATAATAATAATAATAATAATAATAATAATAATAATAATAATAATATTAATGATTATCCTACCACTACTGCAATTACTACTACTACTACCAATAATAATAATAATAATAATAATGAAAATAATAAAAATAATAATAATCATCATCATCATCTATCCATAACCGTGCCATATTTTCTCTTATAAGGGAAAAGGCTGATTCAAACAAATAATAATAATAATAATAATAATAATAATAATAATAATAATAATAATAATAACAATAATAATAATAATAATCCATTCTGATCAACAGATATTAATTTTTTTTTTATTACTATTTCTGTTAGAGTTATAACCCGACTTGTAAGGCAGCACATTACACCCCTAAGAGCTTTCCTTCTCCGAAGGGTCAAGGCATACGAGGGTGTTCTGGAAGGAAATCCCCACCAAGAACCCTAAGAACTGGCTCTTTGTACTAGTGGTTGTGGAACGTGTTACAGTATATGGGAAAAAACTTGGCAGGACGTCTGTGACAAAGAAAATGGATGTGTTGATGTTGAGTGAAACAGTGGTGAATGGGAATGTGCTTTGATTAGGCCACTCCCTTACAAATGGGATATATATATATATATATATATATATAATATATATATATATATATATATATATATATATATATATATATATATATATATATATATATATATATATATATATATATATAGAGAGAGAGAGAGAGAGAGAGAGAGAGAGAGAGAGAGAATATAAATATATATAGGACATATATAATTATACCTATTAATTTCCTTAACTAATGTAAATAGATCTAAACATATAAAAGTGTAATTATTAATAAAACTACATCCTATTGGGGGTAACCCACTGTGCCCATTTTCTTTTAAGAATCGACTCCCGTTTTCTGCATAATTACCCATTGCTTTCAATCCAGAAATCAAGTGGCAAGCCTACTTAAATGATTAAAGATAATTTTCTTATACAAATTAACTGCCATACATAATAATGCCAGTAATTAGTAACAAACATTGTCAGTCATTAAGCAAACAGCAAGAAAATATAAACTAACTACTAGAGAACACTGCATCCCGTTTTCTGTAAAACAAAACAAAGATTCCGTTTTCTTCACCAGCTCCCCAAGATCTTATTCTGAACATCTAACATTAATTTGTCGTTTTTAACAACTTTATCTGAGCAAAAACCTAAATAGATAAATAAATAAATAAATAAAAAGTAAATAAAATGAATTAATAAATAATAAACATAAATAAAAATAAATACAGAACATCAGAACAAACAAATTATTAAAGAAGGAAATTAAACAAATAAAATGGAAAGAAATAGGTGTTGAGAATATAAAATAACTGTATAAATAAATGGATAAACAAATAATAAAACAAAATAATAAATAAATAAAACAACAGAATAAATAAATAAACCAACAAAATATAAAAATAACTAGCTAAATATATAAACAAAATCCGAGTGACAACCTTCTTTGCCTGCTTCACCCCTGCTATCAAATTCTGCTTTTTCAAGCTCTTCCTAACATAGGGTAGGGGTGAGTAGTGGAGGATGGGTGTTCGGAGTGGGGTGGGGGTGGTTTAGGGGGGTTTTTCACCTGCTATAGTTTTGATTTCTGCGATGGCCTCATTTCCCTCATGGCTATATTTTCATCTTAAGTGGCTAAAAAGTGGTGAGCATGTTGGATCTGTGCTCGCTCAGCCGAACCTGATGTTCCTTAAACTACTACACTTTTTTTTTTTATTATTACCTTTTCTTACTCCTCCTCTTCCACCACCTTCCCTCCTTCGCATGCCTTTGCATCTTCTTGTTCATTTTTTTTTCTTTTTCTCGAGAACATATTCTTTTTTTTCTTAATGTTTTTTCTTTTAAGCTAATTGTGTTCTATTGAGTTGCAACATTTTTTCTTCCTTTTACTTCCTTCTCTTCCTTTCTTCCTTCCCTCAATGGTATGCTTTGGCATCTTATGTTTTCTTCTTCTTCCTCTTCTTCTCTTGAATATGTTCTTGTTTTCTTTAATGTTTTCTTTTATTTGTGCTATATTTCTTGAGTTCCATATATATATATATATATATATATATATATATATATATATATATATATATATATATATATATATATATATTCTAACTTCATCCTTCTGCTCTCTGCTGCTACCCTCTTTCGCATACCATTGCAGCATCTTCTTCATTCTTCTTTTTTTTCCTCTAGAACATATTCTTTTTTTATTTTATTTATTTTTTAAGTGTTTTACGTGGCTTTGCATCATTACTGTTTTCTTCTTTTTCTTCTCTCGAATATATTCCTTTTATTATGTTTTGCTTCTTTTTCTCCTTCACTTAAACGTATTCTTCTTCTTTTTTTACTGCTTTCTATCCTTTTGTTCTGTTTCTTAAGCAGCACTTACTTTTATTTTTATGTTTTGCTTCTTTTTCTCCTTCTCTTTCACATATTCTTCTATTTTACTGCTTTTTATCCTTTTGTTGTGTTTCTTAAGCAACACTTAATTTCATTTTTCTTCCTCCTTCTCCTGTCCTCATTCGTATTCTTTGGCAAAATCTTATTCTTTCTTTTCTTCTTTTCTTGATTATATTTTTGTGTTCTCTGTTTTCTTATACATATTTTACTTCCTTCATTATCCCTCATTCGTATTTTTTGAAGCATTTCATTATTTTCTTCTTCCTTTCTTTTCTTCTTTTTACAATATTCATATTGTTTATTCCTTTTCTTTTTCTTTTATTTCGTTTTCTTCACTAGAACATTTGCTTCTTTTTCTTCCACTTGCTCTTCCACTTGCTTTTTACCCTATATTTTCATTTCTTCTTTTTCTTCTTTCTTTTATTTCCTTTTTACAGTTCCTCCTTCTAAGTATTTTATATCATATTTTTCCGATCTTTCAATTTGTTATATCACTTGCATTTTACCATTTTCTTCTTTTTCTTCTTCTCTTTCTTCTTTTTACAACATTATTCTTAGTTTTCTTCCCATTCTTGCTTTTTTTTATAGTTTTCTTCTTCTAAAGATGTTATTTCATCTCCTTTTCTAACTCTTTTCCAACTGCTTTTTGTCACGTTTTTCTTATTCTCCTTCTTGCTTACAGTTTTTTTTTCTTCGTCTAAATATTCCATTATTCCTTCCTTCTTCCTCTTCAAGACCTTCTTTTTCTTCTTCCATTTTTTTCTCTTCTTTTAAATATTTTATTTCACCTTTTTCTCCCAAACCTTCGCCTCTTCTTATTCTTCTTCTTCATTTTTTTTTAATTTCCTTCTCCCAAACCTTCATAATTTTTTTCCTTCTTTCTCCTCCTCCTCCCTCTTCTTCTTCTTTCTTTCGCTCTTCTGGTAGTTGCTATAGCAGCTACTATGGTGGGATTCCAAGTTTCAATATTTTATATAAGAACTTGACTTAATTATCACGGGACTGATGCGGGGACTGTATTTTTTCAAAACTGAAAATATTTTTATGAATTTTTTTTTAATTAAAAAAAAACAGACTTCTCTGCAAATTGTGAATACGAAAGGATAAGAAGCAGATATGTAATTGCATATTAAGTAATAATAATAATAATAATAATAATAATAATAATAATAATAATAATAATAATAATAATAATAATAATAACACTATAATAAGAGGGAAAAAAGAGAAGAACGCTAATGATCACAGAGAGGACATTGAAGATGAACTTCAAAAGGCAATATAAAAAGAAGAAGAAGAAGAAGAAGAAGAAGAAGAAGAAGAAGAAGAAGAAGAAGAAGAAGAAGAAGAAGAAGAAGAAGAAGAAGAAGAAAGATGCTCTTGGTGAATGATTCCTACCTCTCAAAATGTAGTTTACATTACATATACAATGACCGCAATCTTCCTTGTAAGGAGGTGGCCGAGTCAAAGCACACACTCACCAGAAGCTAATGTGCCTTGACACGTCTCGTAGCTTATCGGGAATAAAGGGTTTATCTTACATTGGTTTAAACCCTAACCTAACCAGGTTATGTTAATTAAGATAAGGTTAGATTAGCTTGGTTAGGTTAGGTTAAGAATCACAGTGAAGAGACAAAAAGAAAAAGATATTGAAGATATAAAATACTCAAGACCAACTACAACAAAAACAGCAACAAAAAATTGATACAGATTCAACAATGACACAAAATGCGACAAATACAACAAGTACACAAAGAGAAATGAAGAAAGTTGCACAATATGTAACATATACAACAAGCAACCACACAAAACGTTACAAAGACAACAAACATAAAATGCTACAAAATCATGTACCATATAAAAGGCATGAAAATAAAACAAGTACAACTACAAAAAAAGGGAAATAAAGAAAACAAACACATGAAACAAATACAAAATCTGCACAAAGGGCAACAAAGAAAACAAACATAAAATGCATCAAATACAAAAAAAAATACACAAAAGGGAAATAAAAAAAACACATGAAACAAATACAAAATCTGCACAAAGGGAAACAATGAAAGAAAACATAAATTGCAAATATACAAATACACAAAAGGAAAATAAAGAAAACAACCAAATTACACTAAAAACAACAACAATACAAAGTGCTACAGACTCAATGACCACTCAAACTATAGCAGATACAAAGACAACAACAAAAAACAAATATAAAATTCAACAATAAAAGCAACCACACACAGGGTAGCAAAGAAAACAAACACACTAAAACGGAATTAAGGCAACAACTACATAATGGTAACAAACACATTAATCAAATATAAGGTCAATGTAAACAAGTCAACAACGTCATAAAAAACAAGAGAGGTCACACCCTCATTAATGGGATACAAAAAAAAAACAAAAAACAACAACCTCATAATGATAACAAAAGCAATCAACTAACAACCTCAGAAAGGGTAATATCTTCAACAAAGATAAAGCCCATACTATTAATCGACGAATTCAACAAAGACAACAAGCACAAAAAGGTGAATAAATTTAATATCCAACAACCACATAAAAATACAACAAAGACATCGACCATAAAAAAAGGCAGGAATAAGTCTCGCAACCACATAAAGATAGTAATAAATGCAGTTAAATAAATCCAACACCCTCATAAAATCAACAATCCCACAACCACGTGAAATCCAGCATTGTTTAGCAACTACATAAGTGACAAATGAAACAACCACACAATACGTCGACAAATCCATCAATCACATAACAAATCTATCAACCGCATAAAAGACAAACAACTCCAACAACTACATAAAAATTTACAAATGAAACAGCAACAAAAACTCTCATATTCATCAAACATATAAAGAGTAACCGATTCAACAACAACATAAGGGATAACAAACACAACAACAACATTTAAGTTAAGAGAATAAAACCCTAAAAAAGGTCAAAAAATCTAAATCCAAAAAACTACATCAATGGATGACAAGAACAACAATCACAGAGAGAGGAGCAAATACAACAGCCGCAAAGAAAAACAAAAACAACAACCATACAAAAAAGCTCTAAAACATCTAACAACCGCACAAAAAGTCAAACAACAACAGCATCAGCAGCATCCAAATGAAACCTCAAGAGAGGATGCGGAGAGCATGAACAGGGAGGAGAGAGAGAAGGAGGCTGATTCTCCTGAATATATAGCTATTTTGAACGGGAGGCTGGCAGATAGCAAAGGAAAAATGCTCTCTCTCTCTCTCTCTCTCTCTCTCTCTCTCTCTATCTCTCTCTCTCTCTCTCTCTCTCTCTCTCTCTCTCTCTCTCTCCAATTCGCAGTCAAGGATAGAAAGCGATAGAGATATGAACTGATTAACAGATGAAAATGTAGATATACATATTAAATGATGGATAGATAGATAAGGTAGATAGATATTTTGCAAGAGACCAGTGACACATAGCGACTCCATATGAACATAGGAAGAGCAGCAAATAATGATAATATAATATCAAAGATAGGGAGAAATAAGTAAGACGAGAAGTAGACGTCAAAACGAGGAAATTTTTTATTTATTTAATAATTACACTTTTCATCAAGCCACGGAAAAAAGACTGAGTGGTTGAGAATGATGGAATGGAAAACAGAATAATGGAAATAAGAAGAGGAGAAGAGAAGAAAGTGTTTTTCTACATCATTGTCCATGTCTTCTCTTCCTTGTTTATACTACTATTACTTCTTCTTCTTCTTCTTCTTCTTCTTCTTATTATTATTATTATTATTATTATTATTATTATTATTATTATTATTATTAGTGAAAAGAACAAGTGTAATGGAGATGAGATATGGCGAATACAGAATAAACAGACTGAGAAATGAAGAGGTGAATCTCTGGGGGGGGAGGATAAAATAGAGGGTAGTTGCGTCTCACGAGTGAGTAGCCCCCATCCACTCAATAGGGTGAGTGAGCATATCACTAGATGTATGGAGTCTGGATAAAACGATATCTTCGAGACCTCGGGCTGTGATAAGGGCAACGGTTCTATTTTATGCCTACATCAACATCGAATATTCTTGAATATTCGTTACACACGTCTTATTATCCCTTCACATCTGACAAGTCGCAATACTCTCCATCTCTGTTTCTCTTTATGCTTTCTTCGTGCCCAGGCCCGATGAGGGTAGATTCATTATTACTATTATATTTTTGGGGGGCCCGTCCTGATGTCACATTCATAAAAATAAATAATAATAATATATTTGTCCTGAAGCTCTCTCTCTCTCTCTCTCTCTCTCTCTCTCTCTCTCTCTATCTCTCTCTCTCTCTCTCTCTCTCTCTCTCTCTCTCTCACACACACACACACACACACACACACACACACACACACACACACACACACACACACGTGTCTTAGATCGAATCATCATATACACCATCAGTTATAACGTCTAGTGATATGCTACCAGTGGTGTGCTTATTCTTTATGGTGGTATTATGTTTGTTCATGAACCAAATGACACCTCACAAAATGAGAGAGAGAGAGAGAGAGAGAGAGAGAGAGAGAGAGAGAGAGAGAGAGAGAGAGAGAGAGAGAGAGAGAGAGAGAGAGAGAGAGAGAGAGAGAGAGAGAGAGAGAGAGAGAGAGCCATCTTCTCGAGCAATTGTGAGGAAATAACGTCTGAGGAGGAGGAGGAGGAGGAGGAGGAGGAGGAGGAGGAGAGTGAGGGGTCATAAGGAAACAAAAAGAATGGGCGTATGCAAGAAATTGCAACTGGAACAATAGAGAAACAGGTAAATACATAATAAGAGATGTAAAAGAAAAGTGCTGGGGGGAATCGGATGAAATAAAATGGACAAATAAATATAAAGATATGTAAAAAAACGAAGAAATGGCGAGAGAAAGTTAAGTGAAGGAAGGAGGAGAGAGGAGAATGAAAGGAAAATGGAGGTGCAAGAAATGAAAATAGATAAAAGACGTAAGAATAAAGAAAAAGTCGCAATAAATGAAGGAGGAAAAAGGAATATAGCAGAAGAATGGAAGGAAAATGAAAGTAATAGAAGGGAAAAATAGACGAGGAAAGATAAATATTTTTATATAGAATAAAATGAGCGAGAGAGCCAAGAAGAGGATCAAGAAAGGAAGAAGATGGAAGGAAAATGGAAGTAAACAGAAATAAAAGGAGCGAGAGAGCCAAGAAGAGAATCAAGAAAGGAAGAAGATGGAAGGAAAATATGGAAGTAACAGAAATAAAAGGGCCGAGAGAGCCAAGAAGAGGATCAAGAAAGGAAGAAGATGGAAGGAAAATATGGAAGTAACAGAAATAAGATATATACTTAAAATACGAGTAAAAGATGAAGAAGAAACTGACAAAAAAAAGGAAGAAAAGATGTGAATGATGAAGAAAAAGAGAGCACATATAGGTACGCAAGATACAAGACTCCGCGCTGATTAAAAAAAAAAAAGTGACCCCAAATGACCATGGGAAAAGCAAATGACATCATACGTCTAGCCACTGGAGGAGTAAGCCAGCTGAACTAGGCACTGACCCCAAGCCCGGATCAATGGAGAAGGTTGGTGTCAGAAATGGTATCCGGGTATAAAACTTTCGAGATTAAACCAAGATAGTCTTCCAGAGGATGGTGTGAAACAGAGACCCCAGATAAACATGCAAAAAAAAAAAAACTGCAGATGAAGACGTTCAGGAAGCCAGCAGAATCAAAGGTGAAAGTTGGTGTCAGGCTTGATATCTGGCTATAAAAAAATTAGATCCAAAACAAAGCATTAATTTTCAAGAGGCAAGTGAAAAACAGTGCCCCTACATAATCAAGAGCTGGTAAGTTAGAACGACCCCATATAAACATGAGAAAAGTTACTGATATAGACGCGAGGGAAGACAACATCAAAGATTACAGCAGGTCGTCTCAGTTACTTCTATTTTCGCATATAATCTGCTTTTTGCTTCAGCTCTGTTTTATATTTTTTGATTTTCTTTTTCTTTTTCTGAAGCTCTTCCAGAAACTCATATTAAAGCATCTAGCGAAAATGATTCTCTCTCTCTCTCTCTCTCTCTCTCTCTCTCTCTCTCTCTCTCTCTCTCTCATGCCAGTAAGTTGGGAGCAACAAAGTCATTGGGGGAGATGAGGTAGGAGTAATTTGTGTGTGGGGGGGTCACACCTGTAAATATGAAATTCATAACTTCAATTGTCCAGGATTCGAACCCATAACACATGTGAAAACCCATCAATATGCATAACAAACAAACAAACATTTATTTCCATTTTTGTACAATAGTTATTCTTTTATAATTAAAAGTAACTTATAAGTAGACATGTAATTGAACTAATAAGTAAGAGGGTAATACATACAGTTAAATTAAATGTAGCTTTCCTAGAAAATTATAATGCTGTAATAAAAATGTTAACAATAATGTTAATAATAAAGTAGTAAGAATAACACTCGATACAGTATCGTTATTATCGGCATCATCACCATATTTGTTTTCCTTACAATGAGAATAGTTAGTTCTTAACTTAAAGAACAGAGAAGGCGATATCAGTTTACATATAGAGAGGTTAATATTAAGGGAAATTGCATTAATTCATTGAGTTTAGTTTATGTGTGAGCAGCAACTATTTTTCCAAAAGAAAACTATATAGTTTGCCTTTTAAAGCTGTGAAGGAGGATGCATTTTTAAGATGCTCTGGAATATTGTTCCAGAGTGTTGGCCCTTTAATAGTGATAATCTTTGAACCTGCTTCTGTTTGTTCTCTGAATAAAGAGCTCACTGCTCTGTCTTGTGTTGGTTCCCTTAATATCCCTGTTTTTAAATCAAATAGCCAGCTAGGATAATGATGGTCCAAAATTTTGTATAAAAAACATAAATAGCATAAACGACCTTGTTTTCTGCCCGCAGCCACCCAAGTTTATTGAGAGCTGGTGTGATGTGGTCATATTTTCTTATTCCTCCCAAGGCAACTCGAACTGCCCTAGGAGGAATAAGGCATTACTGACTACATTCGGTAGCGGATTATACATACTCAAGCATTGTCAAGTGTGTTGTAGAATCGAATCCTATTTATAATTACATATGTTTAACTATGTATGCATATGTGTGTGTTTGTGTGTGTGTGTGTGTATGCTTTCAATTTCTGCTACTATCTACTTCAGTAATTATTATTTGTTTATATACATTCCCCTTTTCGTGAAGTCATGGAAGTAATTATATGGTCGTATGAAGATATTAAATATTAGTCTATCATTTTATTCCCTTCCCCAATTGTGCTTTTAATTTTCATTCTTGCTGTAGTTATTCTCCTCTTCGGTGTTTTTCTTTTCTTTTGTCTCTATTTTTCATTATGGATAAAATGGAAGAAGGAACAATAATAATGTCACATCCATATTCATGTGCTTTCCCTCTCTCTCTCTTCTCTTCTCTAGGTTGCTGCAGACTCTCTCTCTCTCTCTCTCTCTCTCTTTCTCTCTCTCATACGCACATACACACACACATACATACACACACTTCTTCTCTAGTTTGCTGCACATTGACTCTCTCTCTCTCTCTTCACTAGTGTGTGGTACAATGACACTCTCTCTTCACTAGTTAGCAGCAAGCTGTCGCGCTCTCTCTCTTCTCTTTTCTTCACTAGTTATCGGCACACTGACTCTCTCTCTCTCTCTCTCTCTCTCTCTCTCTCTCTCACTTCACTAGTTTGCGGCACACTGACTCACTCTTTCTCTTTTATTTTCCATTTTCCTTAAGTATTGGAAGTAATATAGTAATCCAGACTACTGATGGAGCAAGCCAACTCAACTCAGTGCCTGTTACAAAACCGGATATTGAGAGAACTGGTGTTAGGAGGGTCGTATACGACCGTACATACCTGAGCCTAACCTAACGCAAGTCTCAAAGATGTTTGTGAAGACAGCGACTCTATGTGAACATGCGAAATACAGCGGAGAAAGATCGGAAAGAATGATTGGTGGCGGAAACAGCTCACAAACTATTTTCTGTTCTCATTCCTCTCTTATTTCATTGTTTTCTATTACTTCTAAACATATTCTTTATCAGTAATTTCCCTCTCCCCCCTCCCTCCTTTTTTTTTCTTTAGCTATCGACATTTTTAGAATAAATTGGAGACTTGCAACCAGACCGTGATTCTCGATTGCTGTTGCTGGCGTAAATAATTCGCTCTTCTTCTTCTTCTTCTTCTTTCCATGAAGATCTGGAATGGAGACACTGAGGAAGATGAGACCGCTTTTTCTGTCCTCTCAGTTTGCTTTTATTTTTTTCTTATTTCTTTCGAATGTTTCCTTTCTTTTCTTATATTTTCTGGATTTTTAGTCTCCTTATCACTCTCTCCATCATCATTATCATTATCATCCAAACTTATTTTTCCTCTTTTCATGAAAATGAGGAATGAAGACGCTGAGGAAAATGAGTTGGCTCTTTGTACCTTCTCATTTTATTTCGTCATTTTTTCTCATAATTTTTTTTCAGTCTTTTCTTTTTCTTGAACTGTTCTTATAGATTTTGGATTTTCAGTCTCTCTCTCTCTCTCTCTCTCTCTCACCACATCAAATCATCACCATAATTTTCTTTTTGGTGTCATAAAAATTTTCACACTCTTAGAAAACAAAATTTGTATAAATATTTTTATCCTTTAACGGCGCGTTTTTTGTTTTGTTTTTTTTTTTTGTTTTTTTTGGTCATGAAATATACTTTTTTTTCCTAATTTCACATTAAAATCATTATTATACCTTAACAACTTTATTTTGAATCTTTCATTCATTTGTCCTCTGTATATATTTTTTCTTATATCTTATATCTTTTAGTCTTAAATATCTTCTTATCTTCTAATGGCGTCAAAGAGTCTGATGATCTTATACTGGCGTAGCTGGTTTGTCTCTTATTTTCATTTTTTTTCTTTTTATTTGTCCAGAATATTTTTTTTTTCATGAGGGCGTCGCTTCTGGAAGGATCCGTTGTGGAAAATGACAAGCTAAAAAAACAGGAAAAAAATGGGGAATATATTTCGCTCAATAATAGAGAAATTTGGGGAAAATTATGTGCTATATACACCAAAAATGGGGAAAATTATATCAAAATAGAGAAAATGGGAATGTGATACGATAAAAACAGAGAATATGAGGAAAATGATATGCTCAAAATAAAAAGATAGGGAAAATGACACAATAAAAATATAAAGCAAATTGGGAAAATGATAAGCTAATAATATAGAGAAAATGAGGGAAAATTATATGTAAATTATATAGAAGTAATGGGGAAAATGATATGCTAGAAAAAATGGGGAAAATTATATGGTAAATATAGAGAAATTGATGGAAATTATACACTATTAATGTAGTAATGGGGGAAAATACTCAAAATATTGTAATGGGGAAAATATAAACAGAAAAGGATGAAAAAAAAAAATAGAAAAAAATGGGATATTTTATGCTATAAATATAGAGAATATGGGGAATATTATACGATATAAATATTGAGAATATGGAGAAAAATATTATATTAAAAATAAAAAACTGGGAAAGTATAAAAAATACGGAATGGGGAAAATAGGGGAAAATACAGATAATCTAGAAAATTATATAAAAAAAAAATAGTGAGAAAAATTATATGGTAGAAAATAGAGAGTATCTAGAAAATGGTAGGTGAGAATTGATAAAAAGGGAAATATGCTAAAATCTAGAAAAATATATGCAAAAATAGAGAATATGGAGAAAAATGATAATAACAGAAAAAATGGGGAAAATTATAAGCAAAAATGTGGTTAAAATGGGGAAATTGTGATTGAAGAAATTGGGGAAAAAGATATGCTCGAAATTGAAAAAAAAATGGAGAGAATGATATGCTAAAAAAAAATTAATAAATTGAGGAATATGATACAAATATATAGACAACACTGGAAACATTATCATCGTTATTCCAATTTTCTGTTTACCTTCTTCGTTAATTCTCAATTTCTCTTTCTTGAGTTTTATTTAAAGCTTTGTGGGTCATTAATATGCTAGGAAAATAGAAAAAAAAATTATCATAATTTTCCTTAATTTGGAATTGGAAAATTATCAATATATTGAAAACACAGAAAAAAAATCATATAAATGTCTTTATTTTCCTTTCTTTTTAATTATCTTTTATCTGTCAATTCTCTATTTATGATCTGCAATTTTATTTTGGTTTAGTTTTGTTTATTCTTTTGTGATAATCATCACTTAATTTACAGCTTGGGAGACAGATTATGCAATAGCCTCATTATTCTGCAACTGTTTAAGAACAGAAATCATTATCATCATTATTCTGAAATTTTGTATCAATTGCATGCTATTTTTCTATTCCCTTTCTTTAAATATTTGCAGCTGGTGAAAGGATATACTTAAAAAAAAAAACTAGAACTGTAATTAATATCATTCTGTTGAAAACTGGGTTGGAGAAAACTCTACCAAATGCGATCCTCGGGTGGCGAATGAGGGAAGCCCTCTGTTGAGGGTTACTCCCAACAGACAAAAAATAAGAAGCTGTGGACCAAAACAAGAAGACAGGATAAGCCCAGCAAGCCACTGGTGGATAAAGCTAATGGCTCAGGAAACGCAACCAAATGACGATCCATGAACGATAGACTATCAGAGTGACAGACTTCGCGCCAGTGCACCAGAAACCCCATTGCAGAATCGTGCGGGAAGCGATGAAGAAGAGGGAGTACAGTGAGATTTTATGCAGATATTTTCTTAACCCTTTAATCCCCATTTCTTTGCCATTTCTATTCATTTGCAAATTTTATTTTTCTTGAGTTTTATGCATAAATTCGTGCGTTATTGTTCTGTTTTGCTTTTATTTGCAGTTGAGAATATTGTAAGTAAAAGAGGAAATATGAAGGCATTATTTGCATTAACCTTGACTTTTAATCTATCATTCATTTATTTCTGTGTCTTCTAATTTAGGGAAAGATATACTTATCAATCGAGGAAAATTAAAGTATAATAGTTACACACACACACACACACATACACACACACACACACACACATATATATATATATATATATATATATATATATATATATATATATATATATATATATATATATATATATATATATATATATATATATATATATCTAGTTCTCCTTACATATATATATATATATATATATATATATATATATATATATATATATATATATATATATATATATATATATATATATATATATATGTATGTATATGTATGTATATATATATATATATATATATATATATATATATATATATATATATATATATATATATATATATATATATATATATATATATACTAGTTCTCCTTACATATATATATATATATATATATATATATATATATATATATATATATATATATATATATATATATATATATATAAGTTCTTGTACGTTTTCTCTCACCCTCTCTAAATTTATTCACAGTTGGGAAAAGTGACATACTCTAATAGGTAAAAATAATTAATAGCTATGAGAAATGTCTCTAATTAATTCCTTTATTCACTTGTTCGCACATCAACATTCTGTTCATTATTCTTACTTGGATTGCTGTTAACTGAGAACTGTATATACTTACATGCATACATACACCTACTGCTATGACTATACAATGACCGTGATTCCCCAAGTAAGGATATGGCAGCGTCAAACCACACACTCTTTCCACAGGAATTCATTTTACACCCATCTTAGCTCCTTGTTAGAAAAAAGTCACCATAATTCCCCCCCTCCCCCCATCAGAACCCCACTGATTGGGTCACTTACAGTGTTAGTGGGTAAAGTATTTCCGCCGTGGGACTCGAAAGCCGTAGCTGGTTTACCTTCTCCGCTGCTTTATCTCGCATCCCCCAATCCACCCGTCCCAGTTTACACCACATATCAATGATATGTCTTTTAGAGAAACAGTAAAAAGTATAAGAAACATTAAAAAGAAATAATCAAGAATATGAGATAATTAGTGCGCGAGAAACAATAAAAAAGAAAGTATGAGAAACAACAAAAATAATAAAAATAGGAAGAGAAACAATAAAAATAATAATAGTATGAGAAAAATTAAAAATAATAACATAGAAATAAGTTCAGAAATAAAAAGAAACAATAAAAGGTTATGACAAACAATAAGGACCATGAGAAACAATAAAAATAAAAAATAATAAATAATAAAAAGAAACAATAGGTTTTTGAGATGCAATAAAATGAAATAATAAACAGCATGAGAAAATACAAAACTACTACAAAAATATGTATAATAATAAAGAGTATGAAACAATAAAACGAATATGAGAAACAATAAAAAGAGCATGACTAACAACTACGGATTATGATAAACAATAAAGAGTATAAGAAACTAAAAAAAAAAAAGAGTATGAGAAACAATAAAAAGTGCAAGAAAACAATAAAAATAGAATGAGAAACAATAAAAAATGCAAGAAACAATAAAAAATAGAATGAAAAACAATAAAAAATAGAATGAAAAACAATAAAAAGTGCAAAAAAACAATAAAGAGTATGAGAAGTAATAAAAAGTGCAAAAAAAAACAATAAAAAGAGTATGAGAAGTAATAAAACTAGTATGAGAAACAATAAAAAGTGCGAGTTATAAGGACTATGGTAATAATGCCGCCTCATTCTCAAGTCTTATTCAATGTCTCTGCGGTTGAAGAAGAGGAGAGGATAAAAAAGAAAAGAATAATGAGGAAGACATGAAGGAGGAAAAGGAGGTGGAGAAAATGGAAGAGAAACAGAGTAAAAGAAGAGTGAACGAAGAGGATAATAAATTGGAAAGAAGAGGAAGAATTTAGGGGATAAAGAAGATGAAGAAATAGATGAAAATAGAAGTAGAGGATGATGATGGGGGAGGTGTAAGAGAGAAGGAAGAGGTGGAAAAAGAGTAGAAAAATAGGAGATGAGAAAGAAGAAAGAATTGGAGGCTGAGTGAGAAGAAGACATAGGAGGTGGAGAAAAGAAGTAGACATAGGAGGTGGAAGAAGAAATTACGGGGTTGAGGAAGAGGAAGACAGTGGTGGAGTAAGAAGAAGAAAGAGGTTGAGGAAGGAGGTGAAGTAAGAGGTGGAAAAAAAGAAGGGAATGATGAGGAAGAAATAGGATGAAGAGGTAAAGCAAGAGAAAAATAATTAGAAAGAAATGTGAAGAAACAGGAGTTAGAGAAAGAAATGTGAAGAAACAGGAGTTATAGAAAGAAATAGAAGATAGTGGAAGAAATAGGCAGAGGACGAAGAAAACAAAAGGAACGGTTGAGAGAAAAAGAGACAGAGAGAAAAAGAGAAAAAAAATTGACAACAGTATCAACCACTCTCTCTCTCTCTCTCCTGCACTGAACAGTCACATAATAATAATAATAATAATAATAATAATAATAATAATAATAATAATAATAATAATAATAATAATAATAATAATAAAAATAATAATAAAAATAATAACAATAATAATAATAATAATAACAGTAGGCTTAAGAAGCCGACAACTAATGGGGCGTGTTCTGGAAAATAATAATAATAATAATAATAATAATAATAATAATAATAATAATAAAGCATACATACATATACATATAGCCTCATTCCCCTTGAAAGGGGGGTGGCCGAGCCAAGAAACGCGCATTCACGACAATAATAATAGTAATAATAATAATAATAATAATAATAATAATAAAAGCCGGCTTAAGTAGCCGGAGACAAAAGGGGGAGATGTCCTTAAGGACTTCATTTCCTCCGAGGAGTCCTGCGTTGGAAGCCGTTTCGAAGATTATTATTCCTTGCCAAACGTGAGGAAAACAAAGATGGCGACTTATTTGTCATTGGGAAGACTAAAAGAACATCCGGCTTTCCTTGGCTAGGATGAGGCAGTCTTAAATATACAAATTGCTGAAAAATAATGTAACATTATTATTTTTTCACTTTTATGTGTGACTCTTCATCATCATCCAAATAGGGGTGAACACAGAGAAGTTGAAACTTGGGAACTTAGGCTGGATGCCCTTTCCAACGCTTCGCGGTGGGCTAGAAGACGGCTTTTCACTTCCAAATTCGAGTACTCTAAACACTGCGCTCCCGCAGTTCCCTATAATTTTATTAAAATAATGCCAAAAAATGTATTTGCTTGAGCAGTAATTTGTTTATGCACTGTATATGTAAACATTGTTTGTTCATACAGTTGTTTGATTATTTGAGTAGTTGCTTGTCATAGAAATATTCTATCTAAGCTGTACAAATGGAAAAAAAATAAAAAATTCTTTGTTTGAGCAGCTCCTTGTCTGAGACTTGTAAATGAAAATATTTGTTTGTTTGAGTAATTTGCTGTTGGTATGCACTCATGGTAATGATTACATGCACAAAAACAAGTCCTTCGCAAGAAGGCAACCGTCCTAGCCCTTGGTAGAAAAGGAAGTCCGTGACGTAAAACCGGAACAAAACTATAAAGAACAGGCGACGTGTGTTTGCTAAACTAGTGTAAATGAAAAAAAAAAGTTATTTGCTCATTTGCGAAGTTCTTGTCTAAGAAAAGTAATTGTAAAAAGTTATTTATTAGTTTGAGCAGATGTTTAACCTGTGTACAAGTTAAAAACGTTTGTTTAAGTAATTGTTTGTTGAAGTTATGTACAAGTAGAGAAAAGTTGTTTGTTACCACAGTGTACATGTAAAAACATTTTTTTTTAGCAGATGTATGTTTCAGAAGGTTTCACGTAAAACAAAATTTATTTGATTGAGCACATGTTTGTTAACAGCAGTATTCATGAAAATATGACATCTGTTTATAAGAGCATATGCTTGTTTAAGCCTTGTATATGTAAAAAGGTAATATGTTTGTTTCAGCAGCTGCTTGTTTAAGCCTTGTATATGTAAAAAGGTAATATGTTTGTTTCAGCAACTGCTTGTTTCAGCTGAGTATAAGTAAATATGTTTTGTTTATTTGAGCAGTTGCTTGTTTAAGCATTGCACTTGTAAAATAAACTACTTTTTTGCTTACGCCGTGTAAATAGAGAAAAGGTTATTTGTTTCAGCTGTGTAAATAAAATTTTTTTTTATTTGTTTCAGCTGCATATATTTGAACTGCTGTTAATTTCAAGACAATCGGATTCTTACGCTCATTGAAAATATGTACAAATAGTTAAACAAATGTGTTTATAACTTATCTGTCCCTTTGAGCAGTTACTAGTTTCGTCTTTGTGGACTTAAAAAGGAGTTTTTTTTTTTTTTTTTTAAATAGATGCTTTGCTTGAGCTTTGCGCATATATTAAAATGTTGTGTATCCGCTTAAGCTTAGGCAGCTTTTAAAGCTGTGTAAAAGTAAAAGATTATTTAATTGTTTGAGCAGATGTTAGTTTATGAAGTGTAAATGTAAAGAAAGAGTTATTTGTTTGTCTGAGCAGTTGCTTAGGATGTATAAAAATATGAGATTATTTGCTTGTTTGAGCATATGTTTGCTTAAGAAGAGTACGTGTAAAGAAAGTAATATGTTTGTTTAAGCCGTTGTTTAAGGTGTGTATATACATAAGGTTGTTTGTTTGTTTGTTTAAACAGTTGTTTATTTAAGAAGTGTCAATGTAAAAATATTTAATGAGCAGCTAGTTTAAGCTGTTAACAAGTTAAAGCACTTGTTTGGCTATTTGAGCAGTTTGTGTCAGTAATGTAAAGGTAAACACTTATTTTTTTTTAAATTGCTTGTTTCAACAACGTAAAAGTAAAAAAGAAAGAAAAGTTTTATTTTCTAATCAGATATTTGTTTAAGCTGTGATAATGGAAACAAAAAAATGTGTCTCCTTGAGCACTGTGTGTTTGATTTGTAAATAATTTCTACATTATTTCCCCAGCTCAACCCTGTCGTTTCCACCCCCGTTTGAATGGGGATTAACAGTGACGCATAAAACGACAGTACATGCACTGTCAACAGTCATATAACTACACATTTTCACAATTAAAGTAAAAATTGAAATAATTTAAAAGAAAGGTGATACAGTTATTATTATAATAGAGGAAGATAAAGTTTTTATTCATAAAATTACTGCGCCATTGGCAATATTGTACATTACGTACATGTTTACGCAATGGCAGTGAATTGCTGATACAGATTTATGATTTCTTATATCGCTCTTGGTCGCTATTAATCCCCATAAAGGGGGTGGACACAGATTAACGTTGGGGAATTAAGGCTAAGTGCCTTTCCCAACGCCCAGCCATGAGTTTGATTGCAGGTCTGTTACCTCCTAAGTACTTTAACCACTGCGCTGATGCGGTCCTCTACGGATTTATGAATATTTTTCTAAATAAAATTTCGGGTTGTTTTCTTGAATCATTGGTTAGGATGGATGGATTCGGTTTTACATCACGAACTCCCTTTTCTACTAAGGGGTAGGACGGTTGCCTTCTTACGATGGACATGTTTTGGCAGCTGTAATCGTTACCCTGAGTGTATGCCCTTACTAACCTCAGTCCGTGACGGGGCGTTGGTACGCACTGATAATTTTATGCTGAAGCCATAATACCCATTATAAGGAGGGGGGGGGTGGCTGAGGTAAAGTAAAAGCTGGACTCTGTGTGGCAGGAAAGTTCAAAGGAGGGGGATTCCCAGTCCCTTCGCTCCGGCCCATTTAGTCTTCTTATACGACACGCAGTTGAACACGGAGGAGATATTCTTGCGCTCCCTATAAGGGGGATGCATTAATAATACCGAGAAGAATTTTAGGTTTTAATGAAGCTATGGCCCATATTTACCCTCTGATATTAAGTTAGGTTAGATTGGTTAACTTGGTTAGGTTATAGTTGGGTTAGGTTCCCCAGTTAGGAAAAGTAATTGTGAAGTTTACTCCTATAATCGTCTTTGTCAATGACATTTGGTAATTCTAATGTATTTCTATGTAAAACGCCTGACACTGATAAGTCATTTTCGTTAGATAAGGAGAGATAGAGCTCAAAAATAATTCATTTCCGACTGAAATGCTCATCAAATTTGATAAATTCACATAGAAATTCATTAGAATAACCAAACCTCATTGTCCAATACTATCACGGGCTTAAATTTGGATAAAAAAATATGGTGGGATGCCATTCCTAACACCCCGCGGAGAGTTCGACCATGGGTTTAACACTTCCCGAGTCGAGCGTTCTAACCACTGCGCTGCCACAGTCAATCAAACAAGCAGAGTACTATAATGTAAGTTATTTGTATTACGCAGTTTAAGTATAAAATGCTAATATATAAAACTAAATCATTTAACAATATTCCTGTGTTAAATATGTCTGGCCCTTTCCAAGTTAAATAATTTGGAATATCTCGATATTTTTGTGCTAAAAATATGAATCTCTGACCACTGTTCCTGTATTAAAAATGCGGACTCTATCTTTACAGGTGCTCCTGTTTTCATAACATGGAATCTATGGCCCTATTCCATTGTTACTACTGTGGCAACTATGCCCATATTCCTATGCCAATAATGCGGTGTTTATGCCACCATTCCCGCGTAAATAATGTTGTCTCTATTCCTGTGTATATAAAGTTGAAATTCTTACCCCTATTCCTGCGTTAAAATTGCTGAAACTTCTGCTCATATTCAATGTTTTTTTTTTTTTTTTTCATTTCGTTCAGCTTTTATTTTATTTTTCGGAAGAGACTAAGTTACACACACCTTTCGCTAAGGAACTCAATGAAATATACACATACACACACAAACATTATATATATATATATATATATATATATATATATATATATATATATATATATATATATATATATATATATTATAGATAGATAGATAGATAGATAGATAGATAGATAGATAGATAGATAAATATATAGACAGACACACAGAGATAGATAGATATGCTTCAAGCCAAGCTTGAAAAACATTATTCAAGAGTCTTCCTGGTATTTCCTATAATAATAATAATAATAATAATAAAATTATTTTTATTATTATTTATATTATTATTATCATTATTATTATTATTATTATTATCATTATTATTATTATTATTATTATTATTATTATTATATTATTATTATACGTGATAGCTTCAGGCTGAGTATCACTGTCTAGGAGAAAACAGACGCCACTAATTTCCCAATCTCATTTCTAAATTTGAATAAATAGACCAAGACACAAATTATTTTTAAAAGAGTGATGCAATAATCTACATTTTTTTTTTATTTACAAACAATCTCTCTATTTTGCATATCTTACATTTTTTTTTTTTACCATTTAAAGTTATTCAGCGGCTCCTATATAAAACATTCAAAACTTCACACCACCATAGCGGCTCCTACATAGTGTCCTCCATTTTCAGACTCCGATTTTTTTTTTTTTTTATGATTGTGACACCAGGACGGGCAAAAAAATAATAAAATAAAACAGCCCTCATCGGGCCTGGGCACGAAGAATACCTAAAGTAAAGAGGAACAGATGGTGTGTGATGACTTGTCAGATGTGGAGATAATAAAAGATGTGTAATGAATATCCAAGAATATTCAGTGTAGATGACTTCTATATAAAGCATTCATTAACTATAGACCTCCAAAGAGCTCCCATATAAAACATCCAAAAAGTTCAGCCACTACAGCGGCGCTAGTATAAGAAATCCACTATCTAGAGGCCTCCATAAAAGGTCGAACGTAGATTATCGGCTAAGATCACACCTCCATTTCGGGTCGTATATAGAGTATTAACCATGTCACGACCTCCAAAGCCACTCCTGCATAGAGCATCAACCAACTAGAACTCCAAAGCGGCTCCTGTATAAGTTACTCTGCTAATTCAGACCTCCAATACGGCTCCTGTATAAAGCATTAGCCAAATTCAGACCTTCAAAGCGGCTCCTATATAAATTTACCCTCTAAATTCAGACTTCCAATGCGGCTCTTGCATAAAGCGTCCTCCAAATTCAGACCTCCAAAGCGGCTCCTATATAGTGTATCTACCAATTACAGGTCTCCTAAGCGGTTCCTACAGCTTCTTTCTTCGACAAAACCACTTTTGGGAAGCAGATTGCGTAGTAGTGTTTCTAGAGAAGTTGTACCCTTGTCAACACAGCAGATTCAGTGAGTACACCAGTAGCGGTCAGGCAATAACTTCAAGGTATTCAAGAACTACAACTGTGATAAAGGTAATATTATCAGTCCCGCAGCTCTAGCATAACACGCACACGAACACACACTAGGTATCTATATAAACAACGAGTAATAAGAGTACAAAACATATTATTACATTAAGTATTGATGAAACAATGGAGATTCTATCATGCCCTCAAAATCCAGTGTGGCAGCCTCGAGCGTCTTACATCAGCCTGCAATCTTGAGGAGTGTGATTGGGGCAGCGACTCGAAGAGGTCAGTATCGAACTCAAGATCCTTGAACACGTCTTGCAGATGTCTCACAAACTTGTCTTTCGAATACCAATATAATTAATTTTACAAAGAACGGAATTCCCCCCTAGCCCCTTACCAAAAGGTTATGTACCACCCTGTACATCACAACCAGCTCATGTATCACCCTGTACGTTACACAGCTCTTTATTCTAATGATGGGTAAAAAGAAATAAATATTAAAAGAGTAATTAGTGAAAAAATCTCTCTTTCATACATATACTTGTTAAAGAAAGTTATTTATATTTCATTCATATTTTTCCTATTGTAGGCTATATCTTTCAAGTAAGAAGATTAGAATTATAGTTTCTTCTATAGAGTATAAACTCAAGGAGCTCCTCATGTACCACTTAACATGTATAATAAAAGATAAGTCTTAATTTTTTTTCACTCCCTTAATGAAACGTTAAGAGTAATTCTGTTATGATGATGATGATGATGATTAATGACTCTCTTTATCGTGCAAAAACTTGAGGAAATTACTGTAATAAAGAAAGGTTATGAAAATACAATACAGTAGTTAGCTAACGACAGACTCTTCCACCTACTCTAGGCTAAATCATAAATGTATTTATCTAGTACTGTTAAAAACCTTAATTGAGTGTTATTCGCATCTCCATAAAACACATTAAAGAGTATATATTTAATTCTGAGCACTTAACAATGATTAGAATATTTAATTCTGAGCATTTAACAATGACTAGCCATTGTAAGGAATTTCCTTTCAATGAATTCCTAAAATTAAATATAATTCAAACAAAAAATATTACTTTCTCATTTCATTGCCAAGTCGTTCCAAGGAAGAATTTGTCACAATAGGATTGCCAATAAATAATATCTCAAGAAAAGAAATTCAAATAAAGCACTACTAGAAATTAACTTCTAGTAATTTCATAAAAGTATGAAAAGCAATGCTTTCATAAACTCTAAAAAAAAAAAAATCCCTCTCGGAATGCTAACTACTACTCTTTGCTAGTTCATCATTCATTCTTTCCATATGTCCAGACCATTTCAACACACTGCGATCCAACTTATCCAACGGCCTTCTTCCAAAATCCATTCTCTACTTTACCTCCTCATTTCTCACTCTATCTATTTTATGTCCATTTTACAAATCCTTATTAACAAAATAACTTTGCAGTGATAACATTACACATAACGACAGACAATAAATATGCCTCACGTTAAGTTCATTTTCATAAGACATCAAATAAACAAAAATAAAGCCCCACAGATAAGAACACAGTAAACATCAGAGTCAGAGGAGCAGAGGCTAGCAGACGACATAGTCTTTATTTATCCCTCTATCCCTTAAGACTCAAGTTCTTGTACGGGGTAACAGTTATTAATTTTTCATTCATTTTACCTTTCTGGGAGAGGGATTACCTCGCTAAGGCCCTTCCTAATGATCACTACTCTTTTTTTTTTTTTACCAAAGCAGCTCACGGAACTGCATACCTACAGCGAGGTAATCCTCACCCAGAAGTGAAAAAAAAAATATAAAATTTGTCACTTTTGGCCCACCCTGTAGTAAAAGTACCTATCAAAGACATAATCTCATTTTAACCGTAATTCCCCATCAACACCACCAAACTGCTTGGGTCATCCACAAGGTAAGTGGGTAAAGGTTCTTCTGCCTTGAGGCTAAAATTCACTAAATCAATAAATTAGCTTGGCTAGCCAGAGACAGAATCATCTCCTTGAGTTAAAAATTAACCAAATCATTAAATTAACTTGGCTAGGAAGTGACAGAGTGGCCTGTCCTGGTGTCACAATAAAAAAAATGTATCCTTATTGCAATGACGCTCAAGTATAACTGGTAGATCTCAACAAACTGATCTGTACACTCCTGAATGCGTTACAAAAGTACGCATTTTAGATTCAGATTTACACTGGCTAGCCAACAACAGAGCCATGAAGTGTTACTCTAGCACCTGAGTTTATTAATTATCGAAAGACAATCAGAGATGTGACACTCAAGCCGGACGTGTCTAAGATTCTTAACAGCAGTGGCTAGAAAACCACAGACTTGTATCTGGCCCTCTCGTTTGAGCTTGCCTGTGTATGAAATTCTGAGTAACAGTGGCTAGCCAATGACAGACCCTTGAGATATTCCTCAAGCACTTTTTTCATCTGTCTGAAGACATCAAGGAAGTGACTCCAAAGCGCTTACACACATGAACATAAGTCCATCCATATACCAAGCCATATTCCCCCTTATAAGGGGGGCGGCTGTATTTGTGGGAAGTAAATACAGAGGAGGGTATTCCCAGTCCCCTCGCTCCACCCCATTTAGTCGACTTTTACGACACGCAGGGGAACACGGAGGAAGTCTTTTTTTTTTTTACCCCCTTCCTCAGAGGTGTGAACACAAGTAGCACACTTAATAAATTCTGAGTAACAATAGTTAGCCAATGACAGACTCATAAAGTATCTCTCTAACAATTATGACACATCAAAGAATTGACGTCTATGCCATTGTAAAAAATACAAATACAGTACTTGTTTGAGATACCTTAAGCACCTGAGTGTACAAAACCAAATAATATGTCGACAAACAGTGAACATGAAATATTCATAACCACACAGGCAGGCCGACGACAAACTCATGACAGTTAAGTTTATCTATCAGAGAACATTAAAGAACTGCCCAATAAGAACGTTATAAAAACAGTACACATACGCTGTCCTTGGTACCACTGGCTATCTTGGAAAGACTCATTAGGTATCAGTTCCCTAGCACTTAACTTCATGCATCATCGGAAGAAATAAAAGAAGTAACCCTCTAAGACCAAGCATGTAGTTACGAGAACAGTATATGTATGAGACTCTGATTAACAGTGGGGCAAGCCAGCTACCAAGTCATGAAGTATTCCTCAACAACTTTAGTTCATCTTCTATCAGAAGACATCAAAGAAGTGACCCTTATTTACGAGAACAGTACATGTATGAGACTCAGAGTAACAGTGGCTAGAGAAACGACACAAGAATAAAGTATATGGTACAACTTAGATTCATCTGTCGGTAGACCTCAAAGATTTGAACCATAAACCCCTGGACATGTTGCGAGGGCTGTAGGCGTATGAGATTCAGAGTACCAGTGGTTAGCTATCAACTGACGCATAAAGTCTTATTCTAGCACCTACGTCCACGTACTATCGGAATACATCAAAGAATTGACCCCTAAGCCCCAGAGCGTGTTCCGTAGACACACCGTAATATCCTCGAAAAAGGATTAAAAGTGGAAGATTTAACTCTCTCGAAATTATTTTCCCAACTCGGGCAGAGAACGTGATATCTGTGCTCCTCTATCTCACCGTAAGCAGCAGGAGATCATGACTCCCACATAGGATAATAAATTAAGTAAAATAGAGGCTTTTAATGACATTAAAAATACATATAAAAATGTTGAAAGATATGTATTTGAGACGTCTGATGGGATTATATGGAAATAGATTTTAGAAAAAATATTAAGATGGAGCAAGAAGGACAGGAGAAAAAAAAAGTAAAAAATGAAGCATGAAGGACTTTAAAAAAATAAATAAATAAAAACTCAAACTAAAACTTGTAAGAAACTGAGTTTCAAACCTTCTTAATGATAGGTATATAATAATTTTACTATTAAATTTTATGGCATGAAAAGGCACTTTGTGCAAATAAACAATTATAAACTTTATTTCCTTTACTTTAAGAAATTATGAAATATGGAAAATAAATGATCATTTAATCTCTCTTACAAACTATTACGCAGGTAAGGGTTTGGGCAGGACCTAGGGGACCCATGACCATGTCCCTCCTATAGAGAAATTGACCTAACTTTGTTTATTACCGGACTTAAAAAAAAAAAAAGTCATATCAGGAAATGGAACAGAACAGCTGTACAGTGTGTCTTCTCCTAGCCACTGACTTCGAAGGTATATTAAACACACTCTTAGCAATGGGAGGTCACAATTCGACCCGACTACATCTTGAACCGTGTAAATGAAATGGACACTTAATAATATGTCTTCTTCTCGTCAAAGAAGCCTCAATAGCAGGTTGTTGTTCCGGTTTTACGTAACGGACTCCCTTTTCTACCAAGGGCTAGGACGATTGCCCTCTTGCGCAGGACTTATTTTGGCAGATGTAATCGCTACCCTGAGTGCATGCCCTTGCTAACCTCAGACCGTGACGGGGCGCGAACCCTCGACCTGGCGCCTCAGAGTCGCGGACGCTACCGCTTGAGCCACGGTGACTACTGAAACCTCAATAGCTTGATTGCTGAAAAAACAGCAGTGGAACTGGCCAGGCAATGTAAGGTGAGCTCAGGCAAGAAAACAGGCAGGTATTTGCTTGTTCTGTAACTTACATAATAAATACAGGAATATTATATACCAAAAGGTGAACTTTTGACACTAGAAACATACAGCATAATATCGCATTATGAGGTCAATTATTATACAATGTCCATATCCAAGGTCAAAGCAAGGCAAACAGAGCAAAACTCCTTGGAGGAAATATGTAAAAAGTATTCCAAGCTCTTTGGATATGTGTGTGTGATTACCTAATTGATTACCTAATTGTGTTTACGGGAAAGAGCCCAAAGCTCGTATCTTCCCGTCTCCTCATCGGTTCCATTTTAGACTTAGTGATACTTATCGTACCTGTCCTTAAAACTATGGATTGAGATAGCATTAACTACCTCCTCGCTTAGCGAATTCCAATTATCAACTACTCTTACACTGAAAAAGTATTTCCTTACATCCTGCAAAGAAGTTTTCTTACGAAGCTTCAAACTATGACCTCTAGTTCTAGAGCCAGCCATATCAAAATATCGATCCCTATCCACTCTATCATAACCATGAAGGAATTTAAAGACTGTCACCATATCCCCCCTTACTCTTCTAGCTTCGAGTGATGGCAAGTCTAATTCCCTCAGCCTCTCATCATAACCGAGATTGCGTATTTCTGGCACCAGTTTCGTGGCATGTCTTTGAACTTTTTCAAGCTTAGCTATGTGCTTTTTCAAGTACGGATTCCAAAAGGGGGCTGCATATTCGAGTTTTGGCCTCACATAGGTTACATAAATATTTCTGAACATTTCCTTGTCCATGTGCCTGAAGGCTACCCTTACATTTGATAAGAATGCATATGCTGCCCTTACTACGCCATTTATATGTATTTCTGGAGACAAATCTGCCAGTATGTTTACTCCTAGATCTCTCTCATTTTCTGTCTCTTGAAGTTGTACTCCAGCCACCGAGTAGTCAAGCTTGGGCCTTCTTGCACTTGTACCCATTCTCATTACCTTACATTTTGAGGTATTGAATTTCATTAGCCACTTTTCTGACCACTCATGCAGATTATTTAGATCCTCCTGAAGTTCTCTACCATTGTTCTCGTTTTTTACTTTCTTCACAATCTTTGCATCATCTGCAAACATATTCATGAATGAATTTACAGACTCTGGTAGGTCATTTACATATACAAGGAACAAAAGTGGCCCTAAAACTGAACCCTGTGGAACTCCACTGCTAACTCTTCTCCATTCAGACACTGAGTGTCTTACTCTAACCCTCTGTTCCCTTCCTTCTAAGTAAGCTTTTATCCATTCCAAGACATTTCCACCTATTCTAGCCATTGATTGCAGCTTCCTAATAAGTCTCCCATGTGGAACAGTGTCAAACGCTTTCTGGAAGTCTAGGAATATGCAATCTGCCCAGCCCTCTCTTTCCTGTAAGATTTGGCTTACCTCATCATAAAATTCTAATAAGTTTGTTACTGTTGATCTACCTTCTCTGAAGCCATGTTGCCTCACTGACAAAAAGTTGAAGGATTCCAAGTGAAGAGAGATATGTTTCCTTAGTAGTTTCTCCATAACTTTGCAAACTATGCTGGTCAAGGAAACTGGTCTATAGTTCAGAGCCGTATCCCTCCTTCCCTTTTTGAAGATAGGTATCACATTTGCTTGTTTCCAGCATCTTGGAATCTCCCCCGACTCCAGTGACTCCTTAAATATGATACTTAGTGCCACTGATATTGTGTTTGCGCATTTTTTAAGCACATGAGGGGATATGTCATCAGGACCTGTAGCTTTATGAACATCTAAATCCATCAGCGCTTTGCATACCTCTGTGGCTGTAAGGTTGATGTTCTCTAATACCGGCCCTTGAGCTTCTATCACTGCAATCTGAGGGGGTGGGGTATTTTCTACTGTAAATACTGACTGAAACTCTTTGTTCAATTCTTTGCAGATCTCTTCGTCCGTCTCAGTGATGCTTCCATCCGCTCTCTTTAGCCTTAAAACCTGTTCTTTTACCTTCAGTTTTCCTCTGATAAAGCTGTGGAAAAGCTTGGGATTTTCTTTAGCCTTCCTGGTGATGTCCCTCTCATAATCTCTCTCTGCCTCTCTCCTTTTACTTAGGTAGTCATTTCTTGCTCTTTTGTAGGTTTGCCAGGCATTTATGTTTTTTCTCCTCCTATACCTTTTCCAGCATTTGTCTCTCCACTCCTTAGCTCTTTTACACCCATTATCGAACCATTTCTCTCTGGCATGAATTACACCTACTTTGGTGACAGGTATGCAGCAATCTACTATCTTCCCATATTTCTCACAAAAGATGTCATACATTTCTTGTACAGATTTGTTGTAAAATAAGGTTCTCCAGTCAATAACTGCAAAAAGCTCATTCATTTTGATGTAATCTCCTTTCCGATAGTTCCTCCTCATGTCCTCAGTGCCTCTACTCTCAGGAAGAATATCTTCAATGATATATTCCATCAACAACACACAGTGGTCACTCTTTCCAATTGGTGGTTCATACTCAATATTTTCAATATCCAACACATTATCTGTGAACACTAGATCAAGTAGTGATGGCTCATCCCCACCCCTGGCTCTTGTTGGTTCCATTACATGTTGGTGTAGGAAATTCCCTTGTACGCAATCTAGGAATCTTGCCCCAAATGAGTCCTCACCACTGTGTGGGTCAAGATTTATCCAATCTATCTCTTTATGATTAAAGTCTCCCATAATCAAAATCCTACATTTTTTCTCCCGTGCCATGTTAACAACTGAGTTTATGACTTCAATAGTACCTATATGACTTTCCTCATAAATTTCAAGCCTATTTTGGTTCCTTGGTGGGTTGTATACAACAGTTATTATAATGCTCTCTGACCCAGTATTTATGCGAGCAACAAGAAATTCCCTGAACTCACTTTCTATAGCCAAGTTTATTTCTTCAACTTGAATCCTCTCACTTATGAGCAGTGCTATCCCTCCACCAGTCCTCTCACATCTTTCAACCCTTAGTATTCTGAAGCCCTTAGGAAAAACTGTGACACTGTTTATGTCCTCACTCAACTTAGTCTCTGTAATTGCTACTATATCTGCCTTACTGTTGTGAATCCTATCTTTTAATTCTACTGCCTTACCAGCTAATCCATCAGCAGCGTGCGTGTGTGTGTGTGTGTGTGTGTGTGTGTGTGTGTGTGTGTGTGTGTGTGTGTGTGTGTGTGTGTGTGTGTGTGTGTGTGTGTATTTGTGTGTGTGTAAGAGATAATCTAAATGACCTGAAACTGGAGGTTAAAAAGCTCGCTATATCAAGATTATAACGACTAATATCAATGTCTAAAGGCGCATATCAGTTTCCTTCCCCCTTATACTTAAAGTACTTATACTATAAACTACTACTATAGCCATGAAAAATAATGATAATGGTAATGAAAATGCTAATAATAATATATGTCATTATAATAATGATAACAGAATAAAGGTAGCAAAACTTATAATAAACATGAAAAGAATGACAAAGCAACGAGAACAACAGCAATAATAATAATAATAATAATAATAATAATAATAATAATAATAATAATAATAGTAATAATATTTCATTTACTATAATAATAATAATAATAATAATAATAATAATAATATTTCATTTACTATAATAATAATAATAATAATAATAATAATAATAATAATAATAATAATAATAATATTTCATTTACTATAATAATAATAATAATAATAATAATAATAATAATAAAAATAAAAATAATAATAATAATAATAATAATAATAATAATAATAATAATAATAATAATACTGTAGTGAAGCAGAAGAATGAGCCAATGCATTTCATTTTGATTCTATTTAATTTTAAAGTTTCATCTGCATAACATTGGGACATTATTAAAATTTCTGCATGGAGAAATCAACACGATTAACAAGACAATATACAACATAGAAAGTAAGACAATATATACATAAAAATGGACAACTACATTAAAACAAATAACAAATAAAGCTATGAGACCAAATTAATATATACAACTGAATGAATCATTAAAATAGAAGAAACGGGAGAGATGAGCTATCTCGCTTAAACGCTGGGTTTCTTGATTTTTAAGAAACCAAGCAAGCAGAAATGTGGATCACGTCCCGGTGTTATAGAGGCGAAACGTTAAAAATACAATTGGATTAAAATGAAACGCATAAATGCATC
This sequence comes from Halocaridina rubra, assembly GCA_037179515.1. NCBI lineage: Eukaryota > Metazoa > Arthropoda > Malacostraca > Decapoda > Atyidae > Halocaridina > Halocaridina rubra. Next base: position 61,702 of record JAXCGZ010013383.1, on the reverse strand, counting down.
CTTCTTCTACTCCCCTGCAATGGTTCACTTCGATTATCTACCCATTCTTCAGTCAAAAGTTACTACTACTACTACTACTACTACTACTACTACTACTACTACTACTACTACTAATAATAATAATAATAATAATTATAATAATAATAATAATAATAATAATTATAATAATAATAATAATAATAATAATAATAATAATAATAATAATAATAATAATAATAATAATAATTAAAATAATAATAATAACAAAAATAATTTAAAAAAAAAAAATAATAATAATAATAATAATAATCTTCATCATCACCATCAAAAGAAAAAGAGGAAGAAGAAGACGAAAGCAGTAAGTTTTCCCAACGCATAATCCATACAATAAAATGAAAACAGATCCTGTCTACAGACCGACACAAGGTCAGGAACCCTTGTTTCAAGCTGTTATGAGACATCACGTACATTTGCGGTTATCGTAAAGTCCCCGATATCGCGGTTTCATCGGTGTGGGAGGATCGTCTGTCCCGAATACCACACACGTCGTCGGGGATGTGAGGGACAATACTCGGGATTGTTAACTATTGTCGTCGCTTTTATATGGGATTGTTGTCGAGAATGTAAAGGAGTGTCATCTCTTCAGCATAGAATTGTCAGGATTGAGAGAAATTTTTTCGCATTTGTTTCGAATAGTTGTGGCGAGAGTAGAGGATTGTTTTCGCTTTTTAGATAAACGTTAAGACTGTTGGATTGCTTTTGGGACTGTATAAAACTGTTGTCGGGAATGTCAAGTATTGTTGTCGCTTTTATACAGAATTGTCGTCGAGACTGTAAAGGACTGTTGTCTCATCAGCATATAATCGTAGAGACTGAGAGAAATTTTTTCGAATTTGTATCGAATAATTGTCAAGAAACAAAGGATTGTCTTCGTTTTTGTAGAGGACTGTTTTAGTGATTGTATAACACTGTTGCCGATGGGATTGTAAAGGACTGTATTGAATAACTGTTGAAACTGTAAATGATTGTAATCGCCATAGAATTATTGCAGATATTGTATAGGATTATCCTCGCTTTTTTATAGAACTGCTGTCGAGATTGTAAGAATGCTGTCGAGATACTGCAAAATAATTGTCGGGATTGTAAGTTTGTCGTCGGGAATATCAAAGATTGTTGTAATTTTTATATAAAAATGTTGTCGGGAATGTATAATATTTGTGTCGAAATTATAGGATTTATCATTGGGAATATAATCAAATCAAATCAAATCAAAACATTTATTTCCATTTTGTACAATGGTTATTCAACATTAATAGTAACTTATAAGTAGACATGTAATTAAACTAATAAATAAGAGGGTTAGACATATAGTTAAATTAAATGTAGCTTTCATAGAAAATAATAATGCTGTAATAAAAATGTTAACAATAATGTTAATAATAAAGTAGTAAGTATGCCACTAGATACAGGATCGTTATTATTGGCATCATTTCCATATTTGTTTCCTTACAATGAGAATAATTAGTTCTTAATGAGCAGCAACTATTTGTCCAAAAGAAAACTATATAGTTTGCCTTTGAAAGCTGTGAAGGAGGATGCATTTTTAAGATGCTCTGGAATATTATTCCAGAGTGTTGGCCCTTTGATAGTGATCATCTTTGAACCTGCTTCTGTGTTTGTTCTGTGAATAAAGAGCTCACTGCTCTGTCTTGTGTTGGTTCCC